>OY757921.1:51037448-51152448 GCA_963585895.1 Sepioteuthis lessoniana
TTAGTTTCTTTGTTTAATTGCATGATAACCTTTGTTGTTGTTTTTTTATGCCAAAACCATCCTTGTTGAAGTGGAACAATCTAACCCATAGTATGGTGATAAATGGGGGATTCATACCTTTTCCAAGACTTTTAGCTCGAAAGTGAACGTAATGACGTGTCTTGAGTTTGAACAACAATATCGCAGTCCAGAAAGATAGCCACTTTGCTATTGGGAATCCCTAATTGTATGTGTGCATGTGTGTGTGCAGGTGTGCTAAAAATACAATTATATGCAGCCATGTTTTTGAAGTTCAGTCTATACGTTTTGTGAATGTCTCGTAAACAACAGATGTTGAATGATTTATGCAGATAAAAAAGAAAACCTATGGAAATGGCTTGAAATATTAACAGTAAGATTTTTTTATAGTTAAATCAATCCGCAAGGAAAAATAAATTCATTCATCAACTGAATTTGAAGTTGGTCATGACCAAGAAGATATGCCAATAAAATAAAAAAAGAATAAAAATGCGACTAAAGCAAATTTGAAAAAAAAGATTTCGAAAACTTCCTGTACCAAGTGATAATTCGTTTAGTTTTTGCCTCTTCTTACGCTGTGGTGTTTTTGACGGCTTCATTACAATCACACAAATCCGTAGGATGTGACAAGGCGGAAAATATTCCGAAAATAAAATAAAAATAAAGAAATCATATAACGCTGAAGAAGATACAACACTAGGAACTTTCAAAACAAATTTTTTTTTTGCTACAGTGCAAATTAAGGGAACTTGCAGGGTGATTATTTGCATAATAAGCCGCTGCAGCTGTGTCACGCTTTCAAAAGAATTTACTAAAATGACGCTATTCTTATTTTTCTACACGAATGGCACAGTTGGTATTATTCTCAGAGAGAGAGAGAGAGGTAGAGGAGGAGGAATAAGAGAGAAAGAGGTGTCAAGAAAAAGAGGGAGAAATCAAGAGAAAGAAAGAGAGAGAGAGAGAAAAGAAGAAAAAGAGAGAAAAGAATAGATAGATAGAGAGAGAGAGAGTAAGAGAGAGAGAGAGAGAGAGAGAGAGGAGAGGAGAAAAAGAGGAATTATTGGAAGTAAACCGGGCGTTGGGAACGAAGATAATGACTGAGAAGAAAATGTGTAGAAAAAGAAAGGGAGACGAAGAGAAAGAGTTAACCGGTTTTATATATATATATATATATATATATATATATATATATATATATATATATATATATATATATATATGTATACATATGTATATATATATATATTGATTGCGAGAGAGAGAGAGAGAGAGAGAGAGAAGAGTGATCAATAAAGAAAAATTAAGAGATGTATGTATATAAGGAGATGAGAGAGAGAGAGAGAGAGAGAGAGAGAGAGAGACCGACAGACAGAGAGAGAGAGAGAGACCGATAGACAGATAGATAGATAGAGAGAGAGAGAGAGAGAGAGAGAGAGAGAGATTAGGAGGATGAGAAAGAAAGAACTGAAGAGAAGAGAGATATATCTCAAAATACACCACATTTTGATCATCAAACACATACATTTATTCTTCAAATTCCATTTTGAAAATATTAAAATGTTTAAAAAGTCATATTTTTATTTTATATTTTATAGAAAAATTTCCCAACTTAACGGTATCGTCGACATTTTTTTTCATTTTAAATCTTTTATAAAGACCTACAAAATGAAATGTCTACGTCGATTAAAATTTTGGCCGATTCATTCAAGCTTTCCAAGAAAGCTAAAGAAGATATGCGTTGAAACCTTCTGTTGACAGTTTTAAATACACCACAGAGATATGTTCTTGTCAAAAGTGAGAAAAAAAAAAGAATAAGAAAAAATCCTGCATTCTTATACTGTTGTTATTGACCACCTTCCTGCTTGTATATATTTTTCGAACAATCTTGTTTGTACCATGGGCGCCTAAACACACGGTCCATCATAATAGACGTGTGCATATTCAGAGAATATTCGGTATCTCGTCTCCTTGCCCAATCTTCCCGCCTTTTCATTCGATATGAAAGAAACACCCATCACATTGTTAGCGATTTCTTCTTTCCAGACACGCTTCCGGTAACGTGAAAGGAATGTCCGGAACTGAAGCGAATAATGAATCTTTCTCTCACGTGAATACCGGCGCTACACTGGCTACAATTCGACGCATTGAGTGATTGAAAGCTTTGATAATTTAAGTGACTTAGGATAGAGAGAAAGATTGTGTAAGCGTGCATGTGTGTGTGAGTGTGAGAGGGAACAAGAGAGAGAGAGAGGGGGAAGAGAGAGAGAGAGTGATAGAGAGAGAGAAAAGAAGTGTATTTAAACAAAACAGACCAGAAAATCTTGGATTATATAGTTTCTCCTTAATATTTTTCTGATAGATAAATAAAGAAATGTTGATGGATGGAGCGAATGAGATAGAAATAGATAAGATGAGAAAAATGGACCGTCTATCTCTCTTTTCCGCCTCTCTCTCTCTCTCTCTCTTACTCTCTCTCTCTCTCTTTCTCTCTCTCTCGATAACATACACTGAGGAAACTTATTTTAGCATTTTGAAGCTTGCAAAATCTTTCTGGAAAATTTCAAATATATTTCCCAAAACAAAAATAAACATGGGAAATTTAGGAAAAAAAAGTCGAAAATAAATGCGTCATGACAAACTTTGGTTGTTTTGAAAGTAATGTCGAATTTTCAGGAAGAACAGAAACAGACGCAACTTTATTTATCGTATATACTCGTATATAAGTCGATCGGTTGTATACTTCGTCGGTTCATTTATGGTTACTAAATGACTCATATATGGAATTGATTTTAAAGAAAGGGCTTGCTCCAAAAATTTTATATTATCTATGAATTATAACCTTTCAAAATTATCACACATTTTTCACTCAGAAATCAATTTCAGATTTCGACTTATAAACGAGTATTTACAGTAAATTTTAAGACAGCTTAAAATGGTTCAAGAGAACGTTCGATTTTGAATTTAATGCCCTTCCAATATTACCTCTTTAGTTTCATTTAATTTTCATTTGGTTCGTGTATATTTCAGTAATTTACAATGTTCTTATGGCCAAATCTCTGCAAACTCAATCGATGCCTTAAAAAAATCATTACGTAAAAGGATTGCTATTCTGTTGACAGGTTTATCTAATGAGTTACTGTCAGCCTCTTTAAATTTGATAAAGTATTATTTTTAGAGCATTACTCATGACTCTTATGTTTGAGTTAAATATAAACAGATGGCCAGTGATATTCTTAAGCACAAGAAACGAACGGGACAATAAACATTTTCAGAAAGATGAAAGCAGTTAAAGGCAGTCAAATCAAGTGGGGACTTGATCATTTCTATATATATTAAAAACCTTTTTTGAGCCCATCCCCAAAATCACCTATCAAAATAGAAATTGTCCTATATCAGTTACAGGCTTATAGACAGAACTCTTGATATTGGAGCAACTGAGATATCAACCAACTATCAAATTGTGGACATGATGGTGTCAACCCGAACAAGCAAATAGCTAATAATAATTGGGAAAGCCCACAGGTAAGATGATTCTCTAAAGACAAGTTGAATCTCAATAAGTCATGGTACTAAGAAAGTCCTCAGGCATAGTGGCTACCGTGCTGGACTACGATTTTGTAGTAAACCTATTCGAATTCCTGTCACGTTATGACGTTCACTTTTAGAGTAATACCCTTGGAAAAGTTATAAACCTCCAACTATGAGTAAAATAATTACACTGTTGTTCTTCTATAAAAATGGCTTTGATATCAAATAAACCACGATATGGCATTAGACAAGGAAACGAAACGAAGACATGGTAGAGAGTTAATGGCCAATATATATTGAACAGATATTTAATTAGAATTCATTTAAATTCATTGGAATTCAGACCTATGGATTTGAAATTAACTGAAAATCGGGTGTTTGAAATTCAAAGTAGAGAGTTATCTTAATTTATCTTGTTTCATTTTATAATTGAAATATTGTAAAATTAATCTGCATTCTTGAGCACAAAGAACTATATATTAAAAATTTTGATCTTTTTAGCGGTAAACTTTAATAATAATAATAATAATAATAATAATAATAATAATTAGTGCTTTTGGCACAATAACTAAAGGATTATTAAAGGGCATGGAAGATTTGGGAGTTGGCGACCGAGTGGAGACCACCCAAACAACAGTATTATTGAAAACGGCCAGAATACTGAGAAGAGTCCTGAAGACTTTAGGAGACTTGCAGTCACTCAATCTCAAGTAAAAGACCATCAGATTACGCTGATGCGAAAAACTCTAATGAATAATAATAATAATAATAATAATAATAATAATGTATATATATATATATATATATATATTTTTTTTTTATCGTAACCAAATGCACTACAATTACAAATCCGATGAAAAAATCTTGAAAACATTGATTCACAAAAACATACTCCCCACTGATCCTAATAAAAAATAAAACTTGTTATATATTATAATAAGTTTAAAACCTCGAATCTAGTCATTAGAAATAATTCCTCTCCCTCGATTGGAGTTTTGCAAAAAAACAACGTTATATATAAATTTAAATGTCCTTTAGGAGATTGTATCTCTGATAATAATAATATATATGTTGGTTTAACCTCAAATACCTTGTCGAGGAGACTTACAATGCACCTTTCAGACACAATTTCAATAGCTCAGGATTTAAAAAAACATTCATGCCCAACAACACAACAACGGAAAATTCTCACCGACAACACAACAATATTAGAACATCAAAATAATAAACAAAAACTTCAGATTCTCGAAGCATTACATATCAGAAACCTGCAGCCGACACTTAATAGAATTAATTTTCAAACCAGTGCTAATGTACTTAAATGTCTTTAGCTACTGGCACTAAATATAGAATCACATTCAAAAACAAACGCCAAAACCTTCAACGGCAAAGACGCCCTTACACAGTAGTAATATGCTAAAACAAAAGTTACATCACTTTTGTAGTAGATCCTCCCCTGATGATGGCCCAAAGTCGGGCAGAAAGTACTAGGGATACATGCAACTATGGACAATACATAAATCAATTCCCCCAGAATACAATAAAAGTAATACGGGAATTCGAACGGATCCAAAAGAAAATATGTAGACATAAAATGTCTATTATGTTTAATATATATATACACTGGGCGTCAAGGGTGTCTGATAACTGCTCAGATATTAAGAGAAACACGTTTATATATATTTCTTAGTCACAAAGGGCATTAAAGTTGACTCCTTACTCTAGCCGGTTTCACACTATTCCACAAATATGGCATTGAAGTCTTCCTGTAGGTACTACATTTTGATGGCATGATTTAAGATTTCGTTTCAGTCCACCGGTCCATTAATGCACTTTCTTACACAAGGCACACACACAGAGTAGAGCTGTATGTTGTTCTGGAATTCAGAGTCCATGTTAAAGTAACCCCTTTTGTGACTCTTGAGGCCGGCCTTTCATAGACATACACAACCGAACTTATCACCTGTCAGAGAGTTTTTTGATGCCCCTTCATTTTAGGATTTCTACCCTTTTCATATATTTTCAGTACGTTTCAGTTAACCACACACACACACACACACAAATATATATATATATATATATATATAGAAAGAGAGAGAGAAAGAGGGAAGGACAGAGTGAGAGAAAGAGAGAGAAAGAAAAGGAGAGAGAGAGAGAGAGAGAGAGAAAGAGAGAGAGATCTCCCTGTATGTATGTCTGCTTATTGTTTTTTTGGAAGTGACTGAAATATATATATATATATATATATATATATATATATATATATATTATCCCTGTACCATTTAATGGCATATCATTATTTAATGCTATTGTATCTAATGTAGAAGTACAGTAGTATGATTTAGCCTATATCTGGGGAGATGACAGGGTTCCTGCCTTCCTTATTCGAACTAAAGTGAATATAACGGCATAACTGGAGTTCGAACTCGTTTACTATGATGGAGCAGTGTAACATATTAGTCAGTACACCACAGATACTCCCTCTATCTCCTAGTGAGATCCACTTTGTCTTTAGAAATTAATATTTGACTAAAGTTGTTCCATGGAAGCCTGATAGTACAAATTAAATCTACAGATAGCCCAAGACCTCACACACTCTTTAGGACTGGCTATAGATAGAACATATAAATATGGAATTTTTTTCTCCGAGAAACTCATACATTCTATCATAAAACCAGAATAGTGTAATTCTGACGTTTTGATCTTCTACAAATAAATATTTGAAAAGTAAAAGTATTAGCCATGGGGAAATATCGAGAGAGATTTCTTCCTCAAAAGAAATAACATATATACAAACTCTCAAACAATCTGAATAATGCATTTTCATTCCGTATTATTTGACCTGCTTGACGTTAGCTCGTGTATTTGATTTCTTTTCAAAGCCATGGTTATCTTAGTCCCCGCCACCACAACTCGACTTTCTTATATTCGCTAATCTTTAATACGCACTTATCTTGTCTCGGTCAATCTTCAAGAATCTATCTTTGGAAACAATCCATCAGTTAAACCAATCAGAAACGTATGTATGTGCACGCAGTCGCAGTGCAACTAAAACAAGCCTCACATAAACTAAAAATATATCAAGCATTAAATCCCTGTTATTATGCAAACACAAACAGCGACATAGGTTTGTATATTAAGGCGTTCCTGAACTGGAAGTATAAAATACATAGGTTATCTACCTGACCATGGTGGTTTGCAAGCTGATCGAGTTAATGTACGGGTTTAAGTTATGAGGTGTTCACACTTACGGTTTGGTTTGGTTTATTCATTTAATGATATATCAGCTCCTTATGGGGTATTTAATGCTGCAATTTGATTCATTTCTAAACGGTTCATTGATATTGTAACCATTTTTAACGCCTCATTTTACATATCTAAAATCATTTGTTTGCTCACTGTGCAATGGTGTTGTGTATTACTATTTAATAATATTCAGAACAAAATCGAATAAGTTCGAAAATGTTTATGTCTATGATTTATAATTTCTCTGATCATTATGAAATTATCAATGTTAATGTCATTATTCAAGGACTTTGAACTAAGCAATGAACTTTAAACAGAATATATGTATATATTGTCATCCACAGACAGACTGTTTCGTTGTATCACAACTCTTCCGTATGGCTAAACGCGAAGGACACTTGAAGTTGGGATTGAAACCCGCCCAACTTTACGTTAGACTTAGTATCATAATGCTTTGTATATTTTTTATACATCAATAAATTCATAAAAAAATATATAAAGTTTCATTCTGACAAATAACATTGTTTGATTGTGCTTATTAATTATATTGATTAGTTATTTCATTAATCATGTTTTATTATGTTTATTAATTATTAATAAATTATGTGGAATTATGTTTAGTATTTTTAATGACGATATTAAATTGATATATGGATTACTTTTTTTAAAAAATGTACCTAGCATGACAATATCTAATGAAAACTAACATATTTAACATATTTATAAATTTGGTGCAAGTGAACGAACTTTATTATTAATTTTTTTTATTCAAATTCTAATAGTATGTAAAGAGAGGAACATAGACTGTACATTTATATCTGCTTTCACTTTGGTCTTTTAAATTTGCTCAGAATTTATTTCTCAACCATTACAATACGTTTTTACAATACATTAAAATATGAATGTAAGAGATGGTAATTTTTTTATGTAGATTATCGAAATCATATATATATATATATATATATATATATATTAATTTGACTACACTTCTCTTTTTATCTATCACTGACAGAAAGTTACTTTACTTGAACTGTTGTAGAAGCCTATCGAATTCTAACGTTCATTTCTACCGTTTTATTGTTCTTAAATTCTTATTCTAAATATTAGTATTGTTAATAGTAATAGTAGTGACAGTTGCGGTAATAATAATAATAATAATAATAATAATAATAATAATAATAATAATAATAAGAAGAAGAAGAAGAAGAAGAAGAAGAAGAAGAAGAAGAAGTAGAAAACTTTGTTTCAATTTGTTGATGCGGAAAAAATACGCATATACGTATTTTGATAGATGATCAAATTAGAATATTTGAAAAAGTATGTTCAAAAATAAATTTGTCAGTTCTTAGAAGCCAATGTGGTTGAACTTTTATGCCTAAATACGTATGACTAAAATCTATTAAGAAACTAGAAAGGCGCATCGGTAAAATCTCAGTCGAGAAGCTCGAAATCCAAAAACAACTTGAGGGAAAAGTGTCAAAAGATTAATAAAAATAAAAAATCAATAAAGAAAAAGTAGTCATAGATATTAGGGTGTAACCTAAGATCAAAAGAAAAGGGGACAGTTTCAACCACAGCAAGTCAAAACATATATATATATATATATATATATATACTCACACCTTTAAAATTCTTTAAATTTTCAAAGTTAACAATTAGAAATTTTAAAGAATTTTAAAAGGGTGAGTATATATATATAAAAGCAATAAGTAAAATGAAGGTCAATTGTTTAAGTAAAGAATAAAATCAATCCCAAAAGCTTGAATCAAATAAAAAGAAACTGTTGTACTTTTAGTAATTCCTGAACTGATAAATCTTATTTCGCGTTACGGAAAGCAAAAATAAAAATCTGGAATTTGGTCTTTTGAAGCTGGGGAAAAACTAAAAATCTATTTATTTGTTCCCCAGCAATATATATATATATATATATATATATATATATATATATATATATATATATATATATATATATATATATATATAATCGTATATCAAGAGATGTCAGTCGAAGCAATATGGTGGATATGAAGTAAGGCGGTGGATCCATAGAAGGGAGGCGCTTCCAAAATTAAAGGAAAACAAGATAACCTGAAAAAGCATTCTTACTCAATTAAAGAAACCCAATTAATGCCAATGCATAGAAATATAAGAATGCCCAGACACAACTAACACATACTAAAAAGAACAACCAGAATACATTCTGGGACAAATAAAAAAAAATCAGAAACTGTAGTGGAAGATAAACAATCATGACTAGTATGGCAGGAAGTGAACGAAAGAAGAACACTGTGCGAGCAAACTAAAAGCTGCCAGCCAATAAGCAAAGACTATTGAAGTAAAAAGAACATTTCAAGAATTTGATTTTATAAAAAATAAGATTGAAAAAGTGATAATTTTTGTATAAAAGATAGGCTTTTGAAGCTATAGTTTCTAAGCTCAGTACTTTTGCATTTATTGACGAAAGAGTTATAAAAACTATTTGAGACTTGCAGACTACAATACTGGACTTGCTGCGAAAGATTGGAAGAATTAAAATCCAAAATAACTTAAGGAATCTTTTCTCGCCTAGATTGTTAAAAGTACATTTTTAACCAAATGGAATCATAGATAAATCAGTAAATTTATATGTCATGTCGGGTCCACTTCAATAAATAGCCATAAAATGAATGCACCAACAGTATGTTTTACAGATTTATTCTGTAGCCTACTCAAACATTTACCAGTATTTCTTTCGAGTTAAAATTTAACATTCTTTTCCTTCAAGTATGCATTTAATTTGATCATCGCAAAATTGTCTTAGATTGAACAAAATACATTGTTTTGTTACATAAATATTTGCGCTGTTATTACGGTCTTTGCTTACTGATTAAAAAAATATCAGTTTCAAACGTCTACTTAATTGTGCATAAACGCATTTTCTCTCTTACTTAGTAACATACTCACAAAAAGATCTTTACACATGCCAACTATACGACTTGAGTTGGATAACTGCAAACTGCTACATTTTATTTTTAAACTTAACTTGCCCTGTTAATTTCAGGCTCTGAATAAAAATATCTTTTCTTACATGAAATGAATTTGCAACATTTTTAACAAACTTTTCATTGATTTTAAAGAGATAAAATTTATTGATTTGTTAGTTGCGGTTTTATTTCACCATTTATAACTTTGTCTGCAATATATATATATATATATATATATATATACACACACAACCCCTTTGCACGAGCAAGATCCAACACGAGGCCAATTTTTTATGCGGAGTTTAACAACATTTTGTGAATTCTTTCTCCCAGACTGGTTGCCATGCCAAGTTTACCCAACTTGTTACTCATTGTTGGAGGGAGGATATTCTCAAGGGTATTAGCACTATGTGAAATAAAATTAGCTTTGTCTCAGAGTTGAACTCAGGTCACTGTGTCAATGTCCTACGACGATAACCATTACACCACGGGTGCCTCTCTCTCTTTCACTTTCTTCCTTTCTTAATATATATATATATATATAAATATATATATATACTGTTGGCAGAAACACGCTATCTGTATTGATTTCATGCTCAGACTGATCATTCTTAATGTTTTGAATAGTTACTTATTAAATTCACTTGTCAAATTTTTGAAGATGTGGGCACTTTTAAAAGCAAGGCTTCATAAAACTGAAATAAATAACACGTTAAACTTAATTAATAATAATAATTTGAAATATTTTCCGAATAAATTTTGTATGGTTCCATGTATCTTGTCTCTGGATTTTCTTATTTATCTGATTAAGGTCATTATAAAATGGCTGAAATAGTTATTTATTTGTAGTTGATGCTAGACGTCTTTCTTTATAATCAGATAAATATCATATTTTAGATCTGCATCACAAAACAAAATCCCAACTATTTGGAATATGAGCACGGAATTGTCTTCTTATCCTGGCGCTGGTGGCGTAATTGTTATTCTAATATGAAATGGATCCAGCGAGCCGAATTCAAATCCTGGACGAGGCTGCTTTTCCCAAACTGAAAATATTCGTGAGAAAGTTATGAATCCAAGAATTCTTCCACTAGCTCTGAGTAGATTGTAGGACAGACTGTGCTCTTTTATCTTAGTATGGCAACACGTCTAAGAGAATGAAAGATTCCGAGTTCTGATCTATATTCGCCGTTAAAAAATTGAGCTTGTACCATATTTTGCGCGTAATAGAGGGGTTAGGTAAATGCAATCTTTGTACGTCTTATCAATTTGTTCTTGGGCTTGAAAACTTTAAATATAGTATTTATTAACTAAGCTTAGCTTAGTCGGGACTCAAATCCAGAAGTAGGGAGCACTCGTTGAGAACTGAAATCCTAATTAATGGTTTCAAAAGCAGAGTGCATTGTCTAATTACAGCAAGCGAGGCACTTAAACCTCAGTAAATCTAAAAATCTATGATAAACAGAACGGACAGAATAGATTGAGATGACGTCATAAAAATATGGATTATTTTACTTCTTGCAAACTTTTATACTCACTCAAAATGATAATTTTCACTGGAGTCAGAGAGACAGCAAATCCTTTTTGGTCTCCAGAAGTCTTCTAAATTATCTACTCGCTGATCTTACCAGTACTATGGAGGAGACGATGGATTAAATTTTTCTTTAAATCTTCAGTCTATCAAGCACCCTTTCAGTTTCTTTGAGACCGTTCCAAAAGTTCTAACTACGATTGGTATCACTGACACCATCATGTTTCACAATTTCTTTTGCAAAATCCTCGTATTTATCCAGCTTTTCGCCTTTCTTCATATCAACTCGATGGTTAACTGTAACAGCAAAAACCTCGAAATTAAAAGATGTTAATTGATCTGGAGTGGTGTAGTATATCGGGAGAAGAAAAGACAACAACATTTATGTATAAAAATATAAACTACCTCTTTTCTTTTTCTATTATTACGAACTGAATGTCTTTGCGGGGTGAAGGAGACAGTCAGGAATAGCTAAGATATACACTCAGAAGGAGATACAGGATCTTAGGGAACCACTTCTTTGTTTTGCTTTTACGAGACTGGTACAGGGCCAACTCAAAACGTCTAACCATCTCAGCTCCTAAATGTTTTTTCAACTACAGGGTCTTTGCAAAGCACTCCTTCCTTTTTCTTCTGAAATCATACACGTTTTCGAGTTTGTTTCACACTTACCTGCATAATCATCTTAGCTTCTACATATTTTTCAACAAGAGGGCCTTTTTTTTTCTTCTGAAATCATATACGTTTTCGACTTCAGCGAGTCTCGTACAGTTCTCTACCTCTCAACCCTGGACCATCTTGCATAAAGCCAACGTTCACAGCTGCGCGAAATACTGGTCTTTCTTCTCTGCTCTGGATCGAAAATATTCAATTATTATATAGTTTTCCAGATGCTCTCTTCCTTCCCGCAAGCCACCCACGCAATTCACGTGGCATTTCTACCGTGTTTTGTTTACCTAAGACACAAATACATAATGTTTTGATACTCACATAACTTACGCGGTCCGTCAAAAACATTTTCTTGTCTATCTAACTTTGGATGACACATTTGTATCTCAAAGTTGCAGAAAAAATTTTGCTCTTTTTTTTAAGGAGCGATTCTGTTTTTTTTGCATATACATATTCTTAGTATGGTGAAATTCCAGTTTCTTGCACATTCCCCAGTGGATTACCTTTTTCATCAACTTATGTCTGAACTTGTACTCTTTTTGACCATTCGCTTATTACGTGATTAACTGTTTAATTTCTATCACCACATAATCCACACTGGCTATTCTCCAGCACATTATCAATTTTTACTTTGATATAATAAGCTGTTATTTCATTATTTGGTGCTACAGAGATTCAGTTTCTCTCTTTAAGTTTCCCATGTATTATTATCATTTTTATTATCATTTATATGTCATATGAATGAGGAAGCGGAATAAAAACAGTAAATCAAACGAGGTCAATATAAAATAACGGAAAATGGAAGCAAAGATCAAACTCGAATTTAACTAAAGAGAAAATGAAACAAATAACGACCTTAAATTATCTAGACTTAAAATTCGGAAATCCAAATACGGACATTTTATATAGAAAAATCATACGAGGCGGGGTAGCTATGACGTAAGATGAGATTACTGTCCACCACACGATTTTTTGGATTTAACCTGGAATATCGTCTCGTAATCAGATTGGGAAAAGATATAGTCACCGATTGGATGAAACATATCAGGTGAGAGATTCTAACTGTCGCGTATCAAAAGACAAATCACAGAGACAATTACTCAAGTCAGATGACGGCCAGACACCGAAGAAGGCAGTCGCTCTCAAAATCACAGAGATGATTGAAGATAAAATCTTAACCAAGGAGGGAAGAACAAAACTCTTCCAGAATTGAGAGAGTAGAAAAAATTTAAAGACTTAACGAGTTCATACCGACCTGTCGAATAGACAATACAAAAGATAAGAGCTAAGTAATAATACATGCACATTTCACAAGGAACTGAAGCAGAATATTTTTTGCGCATACATCATAGCATAAACCAATGGTCACGCTATTATTCATTGATGGTGTGTCTTTCACCTTTTGATATTGTTATTTGGGTATTGTTATAAATTACACCTTTAGTTTAATCCCACAGAGGACATAATATAATTATTGTTGTTAAATCATTCTGTGTTATTGTGTCAACAATAAGTAAGATACGTTTTCGCATTATCTTATTTCCATGAAAGACTTTTCTATGAGTTTCGAATATTCTTGGCGTGTGATAATATTTACTTGAAACTATATAACCGCTTGCAAATTATTGCTATTAGAAAGGTCTATTTGAAAGCATCTAACTCTGTGCAAGCAAATGATTTTCATTTAATAGAAATAATTATCTCTTGCCATAGAATTGTGTATAGTTTATTAATATTTGATATAATTATCTGATATAACTGAGTAAAAAAAAACAAAACAGCAATTAAAAAATGCAACGGAACATTAAAAAACATGGTTATGATTACAATGAAACATCTAGAAATGAAACAAATTATGGCGTTAAATAACCCTCGAGACGTTTACATGCCGTTAAATAAATACAGCTAACCAAAAGTTTACTTCATGGCATGGCATTTTAATGCAGGTGCTTAGAAAATGTACCATTATTGGACACAAAGTTACAACAATAAGGGTATGCACTGAATATCATTTTCATTACCTTAACACAGGCCTGGTAGATATAATTTCTAATACTCTCTAAAATGGATGCTGTGTAAGAGGTTGTTAGCACCGAAAGAAATGAAGATAATAGTCTAAAAAACCTTGAGTGAAAATACTTTCATCATTTAAGCTCAGATAATTTGAAACCTTTTTTATATTTCTTCTATTCAGTTGTTACTTCACTTGGCTTTCTCTTCTCTAAAGGGAAACTCCTTTGAGTTATCTAACGCTGTAAGTCCAAATCCTACAACTTAAGAAGTAAACAGTTTCTCCGAAGGGGCAATCTAATCTCATTTCGAATGGATGTTTAGCGTACACGGATTGGGGTTCTTCTCAGGAAGAAAAAAAAAAGACGTAAATGAATGTTTATACTGAGATTAGCTATGTAATATTGAATTCCTCAATGCATGTTTTTGCAATCGGAAAACATTGCACAAGTGAAAGAACTTTTTTATTTTCCCAGAGTTCAGAAATATATTTGCTTATTTTTTTCACCACTGTTGGGTTTCTCAATAATCAGAGGAAGAAATTTTGAGTGCTTCGTTTCTTATTTATGTGGACGGTAAAATAGTTTATTTTTAACTGAAACTGCAAGCACACAAGAACCGGAATAAAAAATTACAACCCAATATATATATCATACAAGATGAATACTAGCAGCATCGCTTTGATTTCTAAGTTGTGGTTTGGAGAAAGAATGTCTGTGGTTTTACAGTGTGTTTCCAATTCCTAGCGGAGATACCTCTATCTAAACATTTTGGGAACCCTTATGACCAGGGGCTAACCCCTCAAATAAAGTGAAAAATAGTCGGGTAGTCTTCCACCGCGAATAGCTTCAATGGCACATGTAACTTGTGTATTGATGAAATAATTAGTCTAATTAATTTTAAGGATCACAGACTACTCCTTAATGAACGTAAAGAAGTTGTGTTTAAATGTTAGGCATAAAATTAAATCTAAATTATCCTGATTGGAGGCCACCGAGGCTCCTAATCTAGATAATAGCAAGGATATTGATTTTGGAAGATTTTTTATGGGAAGTAATAACATGTATTTCAGTAATTACTCGTATTATATGACGGAGAGATTTATGTAGGGAAGGACATTCTTGGAACTTTAGATATTAATTCGCAATTAAGGTTTTTTCAATTATTCGGAGTAGTTAATCCCCTTTGATCATTTTGGGTTAATTAATGGCACCTGGTAGGTGCAGAAAGGTTTTTTAAGAGAAGATTGATGACCCCATTAACTGAGGGATGTAACACCTGCGAAATGAGTAAATAGAAAATAAATGAAGGTAATGGTTTATTTTACAAGCTTGCTTTATTAATAAAAATTCTACCAGCTTTGAAAAATTTAGCATATGCTCAAATTAGGATGGTTAAATTTACAGGAACACCCTTTTACTGGTTTCTTAATTTTTCTTATACATTATTGTTTTAACGCCCTTTACTTTCACCTGAGAATTTAGATTTATATAATTTTTTTTCATACATATACGAGGATCATTAAATAAGTTTCCAGATTTGTTTTGTAGGGACACTTTTATTGATCGTATATATATATATATATATATATATATATTGGAGGATCTTTAAATAGGTTTACAGACTTTTTTTCGTATGGGCACTTTTATTGATAGTACACATGTGAAACTCTAGTCCCCTTCGAAGTAATCTCCCCCGGCTGCAATGCACTTCTTCCAACTACTTCTCTAAGGCTCCCTGGAAGCCCTCTTGTGTGAGTGTGTCAATGACCTTCGTCACAGCCTCTTTCATCTCTTCAATTGTCACATAACGACAGCCTCTGAGCTTAGGGAATAACCAAAGTCACTGGGAGCAAGGTCAGGACTATAGGCAGGTTGAGGAACTGTCTTGGTGCCCATCTTGGTCAAATAGTCTCTGACAAGGATGGAGTTGTGGACTGGTGCATTGTCCTGCTGGAAATGCCACTGACACGATTTGAAGAGTGCTGGCCTCTTCCCTAGGAATCTCTTCCTGAACTCCCTTTAAACCTAAACATAGTAACCCTAATCCTAACCCTTTGGCCAATCAACTCTGGTGTATTGACTTCCTTACTCCTCCCACACCTCTCATCATCCCTCATAGACGACCTGCCTTCCTTGAATCTCTTATGCCACTCGAAAACTGATGCTCGATTTATGCAAGATGGTCGAAAAGCAGTCTGAAGCATTCCATACGTTTCTGTAGCATTTTTCCAAGTTTAAAACAGAATTTTATTGCATATCATTCTTCTAAAGTGTCCTCACGTCCAGATTGCATTTTTGAAATTCACCAGCTGTGATAATCAGGCTTTAGTTGAGTGTATTCCAATTGCTAGTGAAGCTGTTGATTTGAATCTGAAATCATAAAAATTGGTCAGTCATCTCATAAGATGTGTAGCAATAAGATAGTGAATTTTTAAGAGTCTACGGCAAGTTTAAATGCCCGTACAAAAAAAGTGTGGAAACTTATTGAAGGTACTACGTATATAGACTGTAATCCATATTTGCTATTTTTCATACTCAAATTAAACGCGTGGAGTCATCTGATGAGACGAAGAGTATAATTATATTCTTCGCCGAAATAAATCTATAATGACAATTTAACCAGGTTTGAGTTTTATTCTAGTTGCATTGATACGCTATGTATGTAAGTTTTATCATATAAACCTGAAGAGGGAATACATAACAATAGCCACACATCGAGCACTCCCATAAATTTACCTGAAACTCCTCCCATATTCTATACGCGAATAATGCGCATCCATTGTCTTCGGACGCTGATTGGATTTGTTTCAAGTAGTAACATCTAACCCTAATAATTCTATTTGCACATAGCTAAATGTTTTGATGTATTGCTGTCTAACACTCATAATTCTATTTAATTTTGATCATTTGTTTTTACACAATTAAATGGTTTCAAACATTGTTAGTTACAATTAGTTGTTCTATCTAAAGGGGTAATTTCGTGTCGTAAATGCTAAAGTACAGAACTGTGATCTTGAAGTAAACATATTCGAACCCCAGTCGAGTCATTACGTTCATTTTCAGACTAATATACGTAGTTATGAATCCCTTATTCGCTCATCTATAAGTTAAATGCCATTACTGTTGTTCTTCTGCAACGATGGCTTTGGCATTAAATAACCCACCAAGGTTGATACGCCATTAAACAAAACCTAATTTTATTCATCAAGAACTTGGGTCTGAAAGGTTTCAAATTAAAGCGACTAATTATAATCCTGAGTAAAAGATTGAACAGTTCTATTTGACCCATAGATTGGATTTTAATAGCTACTATTTCTCCGTATTAGAGTGGATCTGAGAGAAATGTTTATGAAGAAGTTCTCCATACTCCTCGAGATTCAGGACTGAAGCCTCACCGTAAGATGCACGCAAGTGTCATACTCCTGACAAATTTTTAAGTATTGCTGTCTAACAAAAATAATTTTATTTTATATTGATCATTTTTTGTAAACAGCTAAATGGTTTTAAGTATTGCAAACTATCTGGAAATTCTTTTTTAAAATCAATCATTTATTTGCACACAATGTACATGATTTTATGCATCTCAGCCTAATTGAGCCTCAGCCATCGCTTTTTAGCACCTGTAAAATAGAAAAGGTTTCGTACATCGTTTGAGGGGGAGGGTCTTACCTGTCTGTAGAAGTGCTGTCGGTGAATTCTACAGCTTCAGAAGACAGGGCGGAATATGAATGAAATATTTCGAATTGATGGATATATATATATATATATATATATATATATATATATATATATATATATATATATATGTGTGTGTGTGTGTGTGTGTGTGTGTGTGTGTGTGTGTGAAAGTAAAAAATGAAAAAGAATCTGATTGTATGGAGGAAAATGGAAAAACAAAGAAATTCAAAGTGAACAATTTATTGAGAAAAAGTCAGCGCTACTATGTTTCGGTTTTAAAAGACCATCATCAGGAGAATACCAAGTGTCGATAGATCAACGATGGAGGTTTGATAAAATACAAAAACAAAGGCGGAAATTATATATATAAAGAAAAGAAGAATATATGTTCCATAAATAAATCAGCGCTCATATATACAATATATATATATATATATATATATATATATATATATATATATATATATATATATATATATATAGTAAGGTTTGTATACTCTTCTAATCGTTTGATCTTAAGAATTAAAATCAGGAACATTGCTTCTGAAGAAGCTTATTTTATTGTCATCAGCCGAAAATGGTATTCGTTTTTTCATATATTTTTAGTTTCGGGAAATTTTTAATGGAATAAAACCGTTAGATGTAAGAAAAACTAGTTTTCTTTTGTTGTATAATTTCCTCTAACAACCAATATACCACCCAGCAAAAGTGTGAAAGTGTTTGATAAGTGAAAAGTTAGAGGTTAGCTCGATTAAAATAAGCATCAGAAAATGGTGTTTTAAGTTTTAGTTATCTCAGTTAAGCCGAGCTATGAAGTGAAACAAATTTTCAGGGGTTTTTTTTCAATTTTAAAAGCTCCTTTTAGGAGCTTCGCTATAAACTTTAGAAGATACGATGAATTTTCTCCTCCCTTTGAGGGATGATTTGGAAACTCACTGAAATGGCCGACCAGAATTATTAATATATCAAGAAATATGGGAACCAAATGCGTGTTTGTTCGTTTCTTTAGTCAACTGTGATTAAGTGATGAATTTTAATATATCCGCGATGTTATTATTTTTTTATCTTTTTAAGAAGGATAGAAAAGTGTGACAACATGAATACATTGTTCTAAATTGACCAAGAAAGCGAAAATGGCAAATTTAGACTGCTGCTTGAAAGAAAGGCAAACTCATAATTCAATTTTGGTCTCTTTGCTCAAAATTCATAATCACTCAGCAATTTTATGCATAAAAGCATATTTTGTGGTAGTGCAAATACTTATGACCAATAATTTCTATGCCCTTTATGAGCATTCCCCTGTTCAAATGATTATGAACATTATCCTGTTTGATACTTATGAGACCCTCCCATAGTATATAGGAATTATTGACTAGAAATATTTGAATAAATACAAAACAATGTTTGGCGTGCATTTGGTCTGTTTCCTTGATTGGAGGCCACCGACGCTCCTAATCTAGATTATAGCAAGGATATTGATTTGGGGAGATTTTTATTGGAAGATCAGCATTTTAATTCGAGGAATTTTTATTTAGACTTATACATCAACACTTTGGTTTGCTTTCTTTATTTAATGGTATATCAACTTTTGTGGGTTATTTAATGCCAAAGCCTACCATTGTAGAAGAACAGCAGAGGTACTATTTAATTCATAGCCGGAGAAATAAACGAATTCATACTTCTTCCAATTGGATTTAGCCGAAACTGAACATAACAGCGCTTCTGGAATTCGAACTCACTCTCTTGGATATCGTAGTCCAGTACGTTAGTCACTACACCAAAGGAAGTTCCTGGCACTCATCGAGTTGTCCAATGAAATTAAAGATATTAGTAAAGTTTTGCCAGGTTTAGCCGAATATAATAAAATATCAAATAAAATGATGAAAAATTCATGCTTATGATGCGAAGAGCATCAGTCAGATGCAACATGAAATGAGCACGAGAAGGTCAATGTAAAAAAATTACATATTCGTTTGTTAAAATGGCTTTATATTTCCTTAGTTAAAAAGCTGACAATATAACAATTACAGATTCCCTTGTTCAAAATGGTTTTATATTTCTCTAGTTCAAAAGCTCACTGTATAACAATTACAGATTTCTTAGTTTAAAATAGCTTTATATTTCCCTTGTTCAAAAGCTCAGTGTATGACAATTACTGATTCTCTAGACCAAAATGGCTTTATATTTTCCCTCTTTCAAAAGCTCACCGTATAAGAATTACAGATTCCCTCGATCAAAATGTCTTTAGATTTCTCTAAGTTAATTGGTAAATGTATCACAACTAAAGTTTCCCTAGATTAATATCACTTTATATTTCCTTAGTTCATTTGTATATAACAATTACAGATTTCCTAGATAAAAATAGCTACATATTCTATCTAGTTCAAAAGTTCACTGTATAACAATTCCAGATTCCCTACTTGGAAATGGCTTTATATTTCCCATGGTCAAAAGCTCACAGTATAACAATGACAAATTTTCTATATCAAAATAGCTTTATATTTCCTATTTCATTTGCTCACTTTATAATAATTCCAGATTCCTAATTTCAAAATAGTTTTATATTTCTCAAGCTCAAATTCTCATGATATAACAATTACAGATTCCCTTGTACAAGAAAAAAAGCCACGATCCTTACCTGATGTGAAAATTATGATAAATCATCATTCTTGTTTATCGAACGCTCATTGGACAACTTGGACTTATAGACACTAATGCAATGAATTCTGAGGCAAACTTAGCTTAACGATTATCGTCGGAGGAAATTGACCTGACGTCATTTAATGCTTGTTAAGGAAGAGTTGGGTAAATACATAGACCCAGCTTTGAAAGTGACTCGTAAAGGAAAAATGGTTGTATAAATTCTTCAAATATCGTTTTGTTTGATTTATTTCACAGCATAACTCATTAACTGATATTTAATGCCGAAATTTGATTGATTTTTTACATGCTCGGTAATAACCATAACTATATTTTCAATATTTCAATGTAATAATCGCTTAATTGCACTTTTATTTTTGTTTCCTATAATCACTTATTTGAAGACAGTTATATGGTATCAAGTATTCATATCTAATGCAAAAAAATAATACTGTTGTTTGGTTTCAAGCATTTCTATCAAATACTGATAATATATACACAACGATTCATATATAATGAAACCATATAACTGTGTGCAAACTAAGGATTAACTAACAATAATTATAATAATCTTTTGCTAATAACAACAACGTCATTCAATTAATCTTAATACAAATAACTTATGCACACTCTAAAGAACCAATTATTCCTATCTAATATAAATAATTTTCTTTACAAATCCATAAAGAGGTTCAGAAAAAGTACTGACAGTCCGGCTCTAAGCTCCGGAACTAAAGTCTTACCACCAGATGTAGTTTACTATGATACTTAGATACACTTTTTGGGGGACAGCTAGCTTATTCCATAGAAGACGTAGCTAGCTTATACTAAGTCCTACCGACCTAGTGACTTTCGATTCTGATTAATATGTCTAAATTTAGATATATATACATATAAAGTAAGAGATAAAACAAGATAAAATCTCATGACTAAGAGTTTATATCTTTCGATCCTCAAGTGAACTCGAAGTCAACTCTTCTGATCTTTCAGCACGTAAACATTTGGTGATGTAAGTCCCCTTGTAGGTGGATTGTCTTACGCTAAAAACTTCAATAATAGTCGACTAGAGCATCGATGGCATGTAACAATGACTGGGAGTTTTTGATCTCTTTTATATTTACTTTTATTATACTGGAAATATATTGTCATATTGTTCAGTATTCTCGTACACTGAGCATGTAACAATGACTGGGAGTTTTTGATCTCTTTTATATTTACTTTTATTATACTGGAAATATATTGTCATATTGTTCAGTATTCTCGTACACTGAGCAATATAAAGAATTTATGCATTAAAAACACATTTAGCGTAAAATTTTAATCATAATCATATTTATATATATATATATATAGTTTTCAACTAGCAATAACCACGCCTCGGAAAATCCTCATTAGCTATGGTATCGCCTCTGCGCAAAGCTGAGGCGATACCATAATGTAAATTGAAAATTTTCACACACACACACACACACACACACACACACACACACACACACACACACACACACACACATATATATATATATATATATATATATATATATATATATATATATATATAAACCACTTGGTACTTCGTGAATTCTAAAGTGTCATTCCTATGTATTTAAATCTGACGTCAAAGCTAATACCCAATTCAAATCAGTGAAAGAAATTCCTGTGTAAACGAAATTTACAGTAATTTTTACTAAATAAATAAAACTGCTTACATTCAATCTGTTCAAACACAACGCATAAAAATCTATGCTGAGCTTACAGTATATATATATATATATATATATATGTGCGTGTGTGTGTGAGAGAGAGAGAGAGAGAGATAATAGCTTTCTCCCACTAAAGATTGCCGTATAAAACCTAGATTAAATGTTTCACCCAAGGAGGTGGGGAAGTTAAACTCGTTTGTTTTAGGCTTTATGTAGCTCTGCCAGCCAGCATTGAGCACTTGGTTTTAAAAAAGGAAATGTTTTCACTCTTCAATAATATATATATATATATATATATATATATATATATATATATATATATATATATATATATATATATATTTGTATGATTATGTTTATAGAAACTTTGTCCAGAACATTAGTGTAATAACTATAGACAAAAATCAGAAAGATACTTTTGCATCAGTTATCAATTCAAATTCAAAATTTGGTTAATACTTAATAATAAAGCTTTTGGGGAAGACTAATATACACCTCTCTCAGTCCCTAAACAGACCTCAAATTGATATAGAAAAAGATAGACACAGATTTGAACATAGATAGATAGATAGATAGATAGATAGATCCACAAATATAAACAGAACGAAATACGTCATGAAGGAACTTGGAGATATAGATTTCAACAGGCTGAAAAAGAAAGAAAGAAAGAAAGAAAGAAAGAAAGAAAGAACTGCCAGAGAAGGGAAAATAGAAGCAAGAATAGATTTGAACAAGCTAATATATATATATATATATATATATATATATATATATATATATATATAATAAAAAGAAAAATTACATCTTTGGTGTCATTATAAATTTATATCTGGTCAGTGATGACCATCATCAGATTTTGAATTTTTTGGGTGTTCTTATATTACTTCCGGCGAGAATAGAATTTTTAAAAATTCTAATTTATTAATTGAAATAATTTTTTAATTAAAATATTTCTTATATGTCTTATCATATTTTATCAAGAAAATGTTTTACAGTAGAGATATTATATTCATTATCATTTAATACAATGTTTATACATTCCTTAAAAAAACTAAATAGATAAATCGTTGCCTCTAATCTAAATACAATTGAAAATTTAAAAAAAAAACTATATCCGAAAAAATTAAAAAGTGGAACGCGACTTTTTTAATTTTATGTAATGGATCTCTAACATCTAAAATACGAATGAAAACCATTGAAGCCTTTAAATATATGGAGTTAAAGATAGAGATTAGTTCTAACTTGAAAATAGTTAATTTTTGAGATGTAACTTTCAATTTAAATGACAATTTTTAATGCTAATACTATACCAACATACATTAATGTTAGTACTAATCATCCTGCATTCATAGTTAAACAAATTCCTAACGTGACTAATATTAGAACGAACAGATTATCATCTTCTAAAAACATTTAATAATCATAAGGAATTTTATAATGAAGTCATACATAACAGTGGTAATAAAAATGACCTAAAGTACTTATAACCAAAAAGACATCACAACAATTGGGACAATAGTATAGGAAACAATTGAACTAATAATAATATAAACATGAAATATTAATAAAAGTAGACGTAGAAACATTTTCTGGTTTAACTGTCCTTTTTGCAAAATCTCTAACATCAATGTAAGTAAATATTTTCTAGGTTTAATAAACAAACATTTTAAAGATGATAACCCCTTTAGAAAAATTATTAATAAGAATTAAGTAAAAATTAGTTAGTCTTGTACTAACAATATTTATAAAATTATTGATAATCACAACAAGAAATTAATAAACTAGGTGGACTGGAATAACAATGACAACTTAAAGCATTTGTGTAGGACTAAGTGCCTTTCGTAGTTTACGAGAGTTACTTTCAGATTTCGTTTCCACAAATACAACACAAATTTTACAATTCCGTAAACAAATGGAATGTGACAACAACAAATATTAAGAAACAAGCAATTTAATAATAATAATAACAAACATGATAAAAATAATTAAAATACAATGTTCATTGTATGTGCGTGTGTGTATAGAAAATACAGCTATGGCCAGCTCAATAAAAAATAATTTGTTCGCCCGTGTGTGCATGTGTACAAGTCGGGAAAATCTATTGAATCAATGTGTCCATAGTTGGCCGAAGTAAAAAGGATAAAAAATGACTTTACTTGAGACATGTGTATGTATGTTTATATGAGTGTGTGACGATAAGAATGGGCTTTTTGTTTTCTTAAGTCCATACGTGCGTTTTTTTCTAATGGTTTATGATCTTTGACGACAACGTGTCGCGTTCCAGTCGTTGGCAAAAGAACGTCGCTTGCTTCTTCGCTCTGTGTCTTGTGTGCGATGCCTTCTGCCATCTGTAGTCCTTGCCTCTCTCTTTATAGTAGTGGAATGCCCTAGTTAATTAAATTCTTCGTTATTTATACCTTTTTATTGATCTAAAGTGGATCAAAAAATAGGGTTTTGTTTAGTTTTATTGCGGGTCCTAAAATTCAAGCACAAAAACAGTTCTTGACCAATCAGATTCGCATAAATTCTTATTTATTTTGGAGCCTAAATATTTTTCGAATTTTCTAGAATGTTCTTATTTTGTGTTTTAGTTGATTGGTTGAAAAATATAAAAGTGTAACTTCAACGTTAATGCGATTTTGATCCGAAATTAATAGAATGTTCATATCTATGTCTTTGAGGTTGATTATTTTAAGGTTAAAAATGTGTATTCTATACATTCGTGTAATCGTGAAATAAAAAAAAATGAATGCCAACTAGAAAATAAATGTAACCTTAATAATATTATATATCAAGTTAACATTTCAACTAAAGAAAATACTACTAATGAAAAGGCGTACATATGTATTAAGCTGGAAATTTACATATTGAGATGTAACTCTAAAATCATTTAAAAATCCAACATCAAAAAATCAAACCACCCTATCAAGGTATTACAAGTATCTGAAAGAACAAGAGCTAACATCTATTATCAATTCGAAAATAATTAAAAGATCCTCCTCGACAAACGATTTACGTGGAAAGTGAAATTTATGTTTACAAGAGAAAATATGTATATTGAAATATTTGAATGGAAATTTACTAAATACCAAGAATGAAATGACGTCTGCATGTAGACATAGAAATTAGTTCTTAGTATAATTCAACTTTATATATTAATGATATTAAATGTATTTAACAACAATTAATTAGGTGATTCATATATCTTTTTAGTTCTATATATTCAAATAGTGATCAATAGTTGTGATTGAATGAAAAAATAATTTAAGGTATATTTTTCCAATTAAGAATACAATTAAATTTAAAGGATAAAGTATAAATATATGTTTTTTTTAATAAAAAGATCATAAAAATTAATATACTTGTTAATTTTTTTTAAAAACGTATTAATATAGCCTTATAACGAGACGAAATATTCCTGTGCTTCATCGTTTTTATTATACCGTTTTTTCTATATGTAGACAAAAATTTAAGAAATTAATATTCAATTTATTTATATTCTAAGTTAGGAATTAATTATTACATTAGTAAAATATCTATTACATGTTAATTCTTTGCTTATTATGATTAACTTAATATTTGATATGTTAATTTCTTCCTAATATAAATAACATGGATTTTTTTACGATAGTTTTCATAATTAGAAAAAGAATTTTGTAAATCAATATCAGCATTGAATTATTATTTCCTGATAACACAAATTATATCATTTAATATTTATAATAAATAAGAGTCTCAACGGAAGTATGAATGCAAATTTTATATATAATTTTAAATGAGTCACATGCTAATATTTAATTTTTCCGGATTTATTTTTTAAAAGTTTTTAGTTGTATTTAAATTCGGGGTAACATTTTTAAAGGAATGTATAAACATTGTATCAAATAATTATAAAAATAATATCTCCACAGTAAAAAAAAAATTCTCAATAAAATATGATAAGATAATGAAATATATTTTAATCAAAATAATTCTTTATAAAAAAAGATTATTTTGATTAAAAAATTTTTTAAATCAGTAAATTAGATTTTTTTTCAAATTCCATTCTCACCGGAAGCAATATAAGAACATCTAAATAATTTTTTTCACTTTAAATTTGATAATGGTCATCATGGACCAGAAATAAATTAACAATGACACCAAAGAAGTGAATTCTTTTTTTATATAAAAAATATTTTGGCTCTGCACGTTGTGTTTTGATATATTCTTCATCTCGAATTAATTATACGTCGATAGCTGTTGGCATTGAGCACTCAAATTGTATACTCCTATCATTTGGATTTTCCCCTCAGATTATATATATATATATATATATATATATATATATATATATATATATATATATATATATATATAGTGAGAAAAAAAACAGGCTGATAATGATGGATAAAAGCAAACCGATATATGATATGGATAAGGTTAGGCTATTTGGTTTAATGGCATATCAAACCTTGATAGTTGTTTGATGCAAAATTCTGTTTATATATATATATATATATATATATATATATATATATATATATATATATATATATATGAATAGTTTATTGGTAACTTTTAAATGCGAAAAAAATTTTTCTCAGTTAAATTGTTTTACGATTTCTTATTTATTGTGTACACATAGTTAAATGATTTCAAGTATTGTTATCTAATACTAATAATTCTCTATAATATTAATCATTTATTTGCCCACAGTTAATTGGTTTCAAGTACTGCTAATTCTATTTATCAAGTATTCCTTTCTAATTTAATCATAATCATTTGTTTGCACACAGTTAAATGGTTACAAGTATCGTCATTTATTATTTGTACACTGTTCAATTGTTTCAAGTATTGCTTTTTAATACATATAGTTCTATCTAATTTCAGTGATAATTCCTTTTAAAAGATTAAACAGATCTATTTGGGCTCAAATAGGTACAACCTCTTTGGGACTGAGTGGTCCTTAGAGTAATGGTAAGGAATAAGTATTCTACATTTACCAAACGTCAAGACTGAAACCTCACCATCAGATGCACTGTAATACCCAGGACAATAAATGGTTTTAAGCATTGTTAGGTAACGCTATTATTCATTTATTTGCTCCCATTTAGATTGTTTCAAGTATTGCTAACGAAGATGGTTTGGTTTGTTATTTTTTGTTTAATGGCATATCAACTCTTTTTAGATTATCTAATGCCAAAGCCATTCTCCTAGAAGAACAGTAGTGGTGCTATTTAACTCATAGCTGGCAGGGTTAGGGGGTTCATACCTTTCACAAGGGTATTTGCCCGAAAGTGAACGTAATAACGCGACTGGAGTACGAACTCGCGTACTACGACTCCGCAGTCCATCGCTTTACACCACGAGGACACCCCCTTGCTAACGAAGAGTAATATTTCAATTTATTATTAATCATTTGTTTAAACGTAATTAAATGATTTTGAGTATAGTAAATGATTTAATAGTTCTTTTTGCGTCACAGGTGAGACCCTAGCGAATACTACCTCTCAGTGGCCCAGTCAGCTGTGGCTGTAAAATAAACCAATTGCATCTTTGCAGACGAGTAAGACTCCCCCAACGAGTGACCTGATATGACACAAAACAATATGATGGTAAGTCTCCAGTAATTCTGGAGCTTTGGGGAATGCGGAGTACTCTTTTATTGCCATCGCTCTCGGGTCTACTCTGGCCCAGAGTAGTAAAATATAACTGTTTTAATATTTAAACTGCGCATTTATGCTAAACTGAACTGTTTTTCATTTAACTGTGTAAATAAATGCCTAGTGTTTAATTAAATTGTTCGTAGTACATATCAATTCTTGGAACTATTTAACTTTGTTGACTAAACTGAATAGTTTGAAATAGAACTGTTTTCGATTTTTAAAATTCAAACTTATGCTAAACTGAATTGGTTGAGATAGAACTGTTTATATGTATAAAAATGGATTTAGCTTTTCATAACTTACAATAGTTGATGTGCTATATAACCAAACCAAACCAAACCATATCAAACTAGCATTCAGGTTAGGCCTGTTAGTAATGGCAAAGATATGGGTACTCTACATTGCCTAATCTGCAAGATTGGAGCGTCACTATCACACGCAGGACCCTAGTTTGGGGGTTCTTACCCCTCTTCATTCTACAGCCCCACCAACAGGGTGTTATATGTTATGAACGGACTAACATAGACAGATATATAGAGAGATTGAGATCAACAGTGGACTACCGAGAAAGAAAGAATAAAAAAGGAAAGAAAAGATAAAAAGAAAGAAAATAAGGAAGAGAAACAATTTTACTTTGAATGTTTTCAATTTTCTAAAGAAAACTAATAGCATAGGCGGATTAACTTGTGCTAAGATAGAACGCTAAACAAGATGGATGCTTATCCTATCTTTTGAGAAGTTTGGTTTTAATGCGTCTTTTAAAAGAGAAATACGCTTACGTTTAAGCAAAGAAGGAAGCAAAAGGCTGAAACACCATTTTAAAGAAACGAGCACCTTTCACCCTTCTTTTACTTCGCACAAACTTATTCAATAAAAGCATTTACATTTGTCTATACTCACGTTTTACATCTAAATTTTAGATGAAATATTCAAGGTCTATCTTCACAACTTTTTAAAGTTCCTATTTACAATATGGAAATATTTTTGATTTTTCGACGGTTTATTTTTAATATATGCACAATGCTAAATATAACACTTGACGAATTTCTAAATCCAAGTCGTGTATGATTATAATCGTATTCCTAGAAAATTTAATATAATTTAAAACGTCTCAGGAGAAATAATGAAAATTCTAATCGCTTTGCTTGAAATAATAAAATCTTGATATCTTTGCTTGAGAAGAAAATCCAATGTAATATCCCACTAGAAATGATTAAGCGGTGAGTCTCCGTGACATAGTCTCTAACGTGTTGAACTGCAACATCGTAGTAAGCGAGTTCGAAATCCAGTAGCGCTATTACGCCAAGAGCAGGATACACCAAGAGCTCAAATTTTAAACTGAGTATATTGTCCGGTATGCCCTATTATGTATCCATAGCTGGAGAATGAACAGATGGCCTGTGAAATACCAACAGCCCTCTCCCGGATTTGAACTCGGGTAGCCGAGGTAATTTCTTACAACGATTACAACGATAACTGTTACGCCTCGTACGCCTCTTACAGACTAGACTGTTCTGGTTTCTGATCGATATGATGGTTTGAACATACAAATAACTAGTCAATCCTATCCATTAGAATTATTTGCATTATTAAGAACCATATAATTTAGGACGCTTTGCTATGAGATAAGTTAGTCTCGACGACTATTACAATAGTGAATATAATATTCAATAGATGAAAGGCAATACACTACCTATGACAGAATAATTTAAACCGATTTATTAACTTAAATTTCTGTTAGTGTTTCAGTAGTTTAGTTTAAACAGGAAATTCATTGCGAAATCTGACTTTTTACAGAGAGGTAATGCTTTCTTTTTGTTCTAACACACGGCCTAATATTAACATGCAACTCCTGCAAGATACACATTGGGCTCTTTCAATCTCTTTTCCAGAAATAATATTAATTATTTCTTTACGCGCTAAATTCTGTTGGAAATTGTATTTTTGATTCCATTTGGATTTGGATATACTAAAATTACTACAAAATAAAAAAATCAATTAGAAAGTTATAGGTATTTTTGTGAGGTGTGATTTTTTAGTTTCTCTTGTTATCAACAGCGATAATTTTGTTCATAGGGTTTGGTGTTTACAGTCAATCATGGAAAAGTAAATGTTTTTTTGTTTTTTTTTTATCGAAAGATCTCGAATTAATGTTTTCTAATGTCCGTTCTTGTTGTCATTTGTTTTTGGCATATTTTCATCCTCTTTTATTTTGCAACTTATTTTTTTCCCGATTTCGGTTATCTTTTATACTTCCACCTTTTCTTTTTTTCTGTTTGTTTGTAATCACCGTTCATTTTTTGTCCTTTTCTCTTTTTCACTTTTTATTTTTCTTTCTTTTTTCCTTTCTCAATTCTTTCTTTCTTTTTTCTTTCTTTCTCATTTCAACTTTTCTTTTCATTCTACTTCTTTTTTAAATCCCCATCTTCTTTATCTTATCTTTCTTTATCTTTTCTTTCTTTCTTTCTTTCTTTCTTTCTTTCTTTCTTTCTTTCTTTCTTTCTTAACTTTTGGGTTTTTATTTTACATTATCATTTTTTCATTATTTTTTTCGTCTACTCATCACAATCCATTTTCTTCTTTATATATTTTTTTCTGAACTTTCTATTTATCAATTTTCTTTTTCCTCCCCTTTCTTCTTCTTTGGTTTCTTCTCCCATTAGATCATCATTATCGTGTTATCATCTTTTCTTTCTTTTTGTCTTCATCTTTTTATTCTCACTTTTCTTCTTCTTCTTCTTCTTCTTCTTCTTCTTCTTCTTCTTCTTCTTCTTCTTCTTCTTCTTCTTCTTCTTCTTCTTCTTCTTCTTCTTCAATACTCGTACAGTCCTATTACCTCTCCCAGCATCATCACAATCATTTTCATTTTAAACCAAATGTCTTTTTTGTCCCTCTATCCTTGCATATACTCAAGAATAGTTAGAGCTGTAACTACTGCATTCTCTGGACTTACTAATGAGGATTGACAGTTGTAGGGTGTGCGCTTAGTTTCACTGATACGTTCTCAGGAGATGGACGCGACGAACCGAGTTCAAATTATGGACGAAGCTGTTTGCATTTCACAATGGAAAATGGCCTTAGAGAAAGCATAGACCCATCCCTGCCCTCATCCTCGTTTTAGATAAATAATAGGAGAGACTGAGCTTTTTAGACTTCTAAAAGTAGTTGGTTTGCTAAAATGGACCTTTCCTTAGCGCTCCTCTTGTTAGGTGACATGAAGTAGACATAAGTCTAAAATTTCTTAGAGAGAAGTGAAAGTTATAAATTTTTCTATGAATAATCAAATCTTTAATACATTATTTTATGTTTGTATTTGTTATTACAAGCAATTACTACAGTAGAGGGCATCGACGTTATCCTCCTGATAACGTTCATTAACTTAATACTCATCACAAAACGTAGGTTGGTGTTACTATCTTAAAGTCTTGTTTGTAGGGTAGGTTTTCAGTTATTATATACAGTCTAAATGTATTTTATGATTGATTGATTTTAACGATATGTCAACTCGTTTAGATTTATTTTGCACCAAAAAGTTTGGGAATCATGCTCCTTATCATTTCATATTTATATTTTTGGAGTTGTGGTTTTTAAAGATATTTTTAGCATACGGTCCAATTGAATACGAATATTACTTAAATAAATCTATTTGACCCATTGATAGGACCCTAATAGATACTTTCAGTCCGACTCAGAGTGGTCTTGAGAGTAATGGTAATAAATGGGAATTCCGCCCTCCTCTGATTTCAAGAACTGTAGCCTCACCATCAAACGCGGCTTAGTGTTATACTACGACGCCCCTTTTTATAAGAGTCGTACACCCTGTGGCTGATACAGTCTGTATATTTTAAGCCCCACCGTCGCAGCTAAATGAATTTCAGTGATTTGTTTCATGGAAATGCGTGATTCAAACGATCTTAGTAAAGAAACATATTATGAATTTAGAAATAATGGATTATCAGTGGTCAGTAATTGATACAAGAGTTACTGACAGTGAAAATATAATCATGGTATCATAAGGTATTAAACTGATAATGAAACAAACTCGTTATCTTTTTTGAATCATCATAAACAACAGTGTAATCATTATGGGAATCATCACTATCTCTACTTTTGAATAATCATGATTATCCTTGACATACAAAAAACAGGAGCTGTACACTATCTGTTGCTGATTAATCAGATTCGCCAAAATCATATTCATTACAAATCTAATTTGCAACCAAACCTTTCCTTCTTCATTCATATTATTAGAATTTTGATAATGATTACCTGCAAGCAATCGCTATCAATATAATTATCACCTTCATTCCTTTTACCCGGCATCTTAATCAATCTCAGATATCTTCTTTTTGAGGATATCATTATTGTCATTAGATTGATATTGAATATGAAATATCACTGTAATCTAGCAATCGCTTGTCCAGCAACTTCAATCGTTCAGCATTTTTCAGATCTGTTATTGGAGTTCCTTGATTCGGTTTCATATCGCGGTTTGAGCTGGAGTTTAGCGACTGATAAACCGAATGTTAAAGCCGAATATTTAGAAACTTTTATATGGTTTGATAAACTGCATTTAAGAACTTTGATAATTTTTTGCAATTTGCCTTTTCAGTTCTCTGGCAAAGTCTAAGTATTAATCCAAGATTTTATTTTTTCTAAATTGAATTTTCTGGTCTGCTATAACTTTAAAGTCTGATAATTTTTATTTTTATTATTTTTAATAAAAACAATGTTCGATTATCTCGTCCGGATTTGATTATCAGTTTTATCTGGAAATTCTCATAGAACTTTGCATGTCTCATTTTCCAAGATAGTTTCTGGTTTGAGCGTACGTCTTTCGCACTAGTCCTGTAACATGGTTTGGTCGAGAGACGTTCTTCATATAACTTATCTTGGATAATAATTGCTATAGTAGCCCATCCATCTTACATGTCTACAACTGGTTTGAATTCGGAGTTTTTCTTCCCCTAGACCAGTTGCTTAACCAAAGTTAAAGAGCTAGTCTGCTCTTCTACCTATGAATAGGTGGAAAGAGAATAGTTGGATTTTTTACCTTTCTCAACGGTGTTAGAGCTATGTGAAATGTAAACAACCTCGCACAGGATTTGCTTTCGAGCAACCATGTCCACTTCCTGACGGTAAACGTTACGCCACAAGCACCTCTATCACACCAGATATATTCTAATTACCCATTCAGGATTTTTTCTCAGTTTTATCTTCAGTCATGCAAAGGTTATGTTTTTTCATAATATCTTATCTAATAGCATATATCACTTGGAGATTTTTTCCAAAAACGTTCTCAAAAATATTCCCCGTAAATTAATGTTCCTAGTTTATGTTTATTTATGTTTACTTAGATTTACTCAGACACAACTATCCCCCTTTTGGTGAGTGTTCAAATACGCTGACTTTGTATCCCTTCAAGAGAGTTAAAAAAAACAACGTAATGGATGTCGTGGGTTGGTCACTAAAATACATCTGATGGTAAGGCTCTAGTTTTGAAGATCAATCGAGTACTCCTTCATTGCTATTACTCTCAGGTCCACTCTGAGTCAGAGTCAGATAGACTTGTTTAATAATCATTGGTATTCAATAGGAGTGAGTGAAAAAACACTTAGCGTATAATGAAAGGGATACCCCAAACTATATTCTTAAAATATCCCTAGATGGTTTGAGATGCCGTTAAAATCAATCAATCAATCAGACATAATAGACTATCAGTTTTTATACAAAGTCTAGTTCTATAGCACTGCTGTATTAAATGTAAATGTGAGAGGGGTTTTAAATCTCATCCTTTATACTAAGTTTGTTTATATTAATGAAAATCATCATCACACCATTTGTTTCTTGACAAATTTTCTGCCTGCATCTGATGTCCCCTCATAGCTGATAAATGTAAGTCCTTATTGGTCGGCCAATACTGGTGTCTCCATGTATAAGAGTCCTCAGTGGAAAATCACTTCTGTATTCCTCTTTACATCTCCAGCAGTGTACAGCATGTCTTGCTAGTCTTATTTGGATGGCTAGTGAGATGGGAGGTAAGTGATTGTACAGATGCTGTTTTGTTGGGTGCTGCTTTCGAGGTTGGATATAAACGGCAAGCAAAATTCTTGGGCAATTACCATTTATGTTCTTTTCTTTTCATTATCATTATAAAAAAATAATGAAAAAAATATGTAAATTTTCAAAAAAACCATAAAAAAACAAAACTTCACAACAATAATATTGCATAAATGAATGAATAAAAGAATTGTATTCCTGTTTCTCAAGGCCCTTGCTTGTTAAAAAATATTTGCTCTTCTTATGTAGAAAGTACTTTCTTTTTCATATCCAAGTAACTTTTCTTTCTAGAAAGGCCATTCCACGAATATTTGTTTTTTTTTTTCAAACTACTGTATATAAGTCTGATCATATTGTATAAGGTTTTTGTGCATGTCAAGGATCAACATGTCAGTTCAAGATTTCTTAATGCTAGTGGCAGACATTTAGATATGAAGCTATGGCAAGTGACACAATGCAACTTTTACCGGCAAAAATACTTGACATTTTTTGCCAGAGTTCACTTTGGCTTAATCTCAGAAGATTACAGTATTCAATATTGATCTGATTTTTCTTTTCTACGTGCCTAAATGTGCATCTCACGTAGCTTCCGTTGAGCCCATAGCATTCCGGGAAGCTTTACGCCGCTCGGGGAAAATATATTTTTACAAATCAAGAATATTATCCATATCGGCGTATTTCTAATAAAACCTTGACCATCAGGCATTTGGGAAATATAAAGAAAGACGAAAGAGTTTTAGAAAACGTGAGTCGTCAAGTTATTGAGAAATCAAAGCAAAGAATATCGGTGAGAGTCTATCGCTGTACAACAAAAATATTTGAATGAATATGATACGCCAATATGAGAAGGTCTGCGTGTTTGGAAAATCAGCATTCAGGATCCTTGTTCTTGAATACCAACTACTCTACATGGATAAAATGATCCGAAAGTTGTGCCGATACCAACCATATTAAGGTTTCAAGTATAAAAATATCCTTAACAATATTTGGTCTCAAAGTCAAAAATAATTTCCATCTTGTTTTTTTACTCACTTTGAAAAAAAAGTGACTTTTGTTAGGAATATGAGTTCGTAAGAGTTTTAATGTTTATGCTTTCTCTGAAAATCAAAAGGCCTAAATGACCTCTGCAGGATTTGTTGATTTCATTAATTTGTTTAGCATCATATCAACTCTTCATGGGTCACTTAATGCCGAAATCTGATTCATTTGTAAATGTTTGATTGTAATCATTACAATATTTTCAATGTTACATTACCTTTTTTAAAATTCCCCTTTTTATTTGAGTTAAATTATTTGTTTCACATAGTTATATAAGATCAAGTATTCCTATCTTATAAAAATATTATTGGGGTAGAATAAGTGCTTCTCCAGAGAAACCTTGTTTATTTTTCACAAGAACTCATCGAACTCACCTGCTTCGACAGGGATTGGTTTATTGACTGGCGCCGACGGGGTCCAAGGCATTTTTGGAGTCGCCGGGCGTGTCTGTGCGACTGTTCTGAGCCTGGCTCACACGGTATAAAAGCCACATTATAACAAGGTGAGCTGCCAGACAAATAACCGCCAATAAAACGAGGGGACGCACTTCAGCCGGCAGTGTTTTGAGAGTTCACGGATTTGGTATTTTGTTGATGTCTGGGAAGCCTAGCCCTCATGTCAAGTGGCAGATGGGAGCCCTCATCCTCCAGGCCATCACTCGCGTCAGCAGGATTTGGTTTATCACCTGGCGCTAGAGGCGCCTCTGGACAACAGTCTTGCGTCTGGTCTCCACATTAAAAAGGATTTGTGCCACACTTTGGCATGATGGGATATCAGACACTTAACTGACAATGAAACAATGGGACACGCTTTTTCCGGCATGGGTACCGGGGAAGCCTTGCATTATGCTGCGTGGCTGAGATTTATACTCCCTTGGGCCGACGGGACACAAGACATTTTTAGAGCCACTGGTCATGTCCATACTACTGTCCAGCGTCCGGCCCCACATTAAAAAGCCTTGTGCCACCCTTTGACATGTTGTTATGCCAAACAGATAACTGTAAACAAATAGGACTAGAATTATTTACATTAGTTAGCGTACCAACTGCGTACCCTATTCTCCCCGGAATAACATGCATCTAATTTTACATGTGTGTCGACCTTACTTATTTCTCGATATAACACTTTTAAATAGGACCCATCATAGTAGACAGCCATGATTTCGACGAAGAAAATGGCGTCTTCTAATTAATTGGATGCCTCTGGCTGTTATCATTTTGTCTATCGCTGTCGGGAGAGTTTCTTTTTATTGATCGGCGTGTTTTTCTTATGTGATAATGTGATCAAATGCCATCGGCGATTGAGATGTAGCAGAAATTGTCATTCATCACATGTTGCATTTCAAGTTCAGTCTAATGAATCATTTGAACAGTTTTTAAAGCCGAGGAATTGAATACTTTCGATTCTTTTTCTTGGTTGCTTATGTATTTTATTAGTCGGTTTCAGTTTTATTTTCTGGTATTACTGAAAATGTAATACATTGATGTATACATAATACATCGAGGAGTGACATTGCAGCAACGGTTATCATCGTAGTGAACGAACAATGTGACCTGAAATTAAATCTGGGACGATTTGCGCTAATAACATTGGAAAAGGCATAGATTCATCATTTCTCTTCCCACACATTTATTGGAAAATAATCCAGCAGACTGGATCTATTCATCTTGATACGACAACCGATCAACGAGAAAGAAAACTCTAGATTAAATCCAGCTGTACACTGTTTTTAACAATTTGAACTTGTATTGCATCCTGGTTATCGCGTAAAGGTTGCGTATATATATATATATATATATATATATATAAATGCGCGCGTGTGTGTGTGTGCACGTTTGAGAGTGCACAACACTTGTCTAAAAAGGAAATGGAGTCGGCGAGCCGAGTTTAAATCCTGGAGGAAGCAGTTTACATTTAACTTCGAGCAAACACTCTACCAGAAAATGTGGATCCATAAAATTTCCCTCTCCTCAGTTATTGGTAAATAGTAGGACATGTTGGGTTCTTTTTCCTTGATTCGGAAACCAGTGTATGTGAAGTAAAACTTTGAATTAAATGTAGCAGTACTCTGCTTAAAAATGGACATTGTATCACATGCTTGCCTTGGTGAACGGGCTATATATATATCTATATATATATAATCTAATAAATTGAGTTAAAATACCAGTAACACACACATACAATCATATAATACATCAATCAATAAGTCCCTGGCCTAACTAATAAAACAACAAATTTTTGGCAAAATTCAACTTTATTCATGAACATAGTCTCCTTCTAGGATGATATACTGATTCCAATGCTTCTCTAACGGTTTGATGGCTTTTTTTGTTGAACGATTATAAAAACTTGGCCGGCTGATGTTTGTGTCTTTGGTCGCTTTGGATGGCTTTTACCTGCTGCTGTCCACTCAGCTGACTACCCATTTGACTCTGCAGTAAAGTGGTGAATCCATGTCTCATCTATTTTCACAAATTTACGCAAAAACTTTTTTGTTGCGTTGAAACAGTCGTAAATCGATGACGTGTTGTTTTTGATCGACTGTGAGCAAACGCGGTACCTACTTTGAACACAGCTTTCTCATTGACAAATGTTCATGAAAAATGGTAAATACAATGCCTTCTGATATCTTCAAATCCTCTAATATCTCGTGCAACTTCAATTTTCGATCGAACAAAACGAGTTTGTGGAGTTTTTTGGCGTTTTCCGGGACAACTGCCGAATTTAGGTGACCTGGGCGTTCAGCATCATTTGTGTCTGTACGACTGCGTTTAAAGTCAGTATACCACCTCTTAACCGTTGTTTCTGGTGGAGCAGAGTCCGAATAAAACTTATCAATCCATTGCTTTGCTTGAACAGTATTTTCCCCATTAGAAAGCAATGCTTTATCAACAGACGAAATTCAGATTTTTCCATTGTTTTGAAAATTTGCAACAGTCGCTTCACTTAAATAACTGTAATTTGTAAACTAACAATCCGATTGGGTTCAAATTTGGACACATGCCATTTGAAGGTAAGTACTTTCTAAAAATTATGTGTTTTTTTAATTAGTGGCACCATCTATATGTCAGGTCTGGGACTTATTGAGTGATGTATTATATATATATATATATATATATATATGTGTGTGTGTGTGTGTGTGTGTGTGTGTGTTACTGGTATTTTACTCAATTTCTGAAATTTTAGTAATCCATTGCACCTATAATAGTGATTAATAATTTGTAATTTTACTCGTGGTACTCTATATCAAATATATGGTTTCATTTTGAACATGTACCACTGATAAGTTTGCGTTCATGTGGCTCTTTAATTGCTTGACACTAGAATTGATCCAACAGTTGCCCAGTAACAATAATTAAACAATACCATCACCGACAGTGTTATTCGAAATTGACCCATTAACATTGTCCAATCAGTGTTTAGTATTTCTATTTGATTGTTCAATTTATCCAATCAGATTTCCGATTTCTCTTCATTTTTAAAACCAGACTTGATCGATTATAAAATTTTCTTCTGTGCAGAGCCGTTGCTCACTTAGAGCACTGCAAAAGATCATTATATAATTTTTAAAACTATTTTCTTTCTTCCCATATTTTTGTGACTTATCAATAACATATGGGTGAATAACGACCGTATTAGAAAGAACAGGAGCAATTCATGTCAGACTTAGTGTTTCACTTTTAGGTTTAACGTTGAATTATTTTATTTAAAAAATTAATCTCAATCATTTATCATCCTCGAAATCTCATGGCTGATCTGGAAACTTGAATTCACACACACACACACACATACACACACACACTAACACAAAAGCTTTGAGGTTTCACAATGATATTATGCTTAATGATTTAGATTTTCGTTTCATCAATTATCTAATTAGAGAGCATGATTTTAATTTGAACTAATCAACTTAATCGTTCCTTATTCAATTCACTGCAAATGCGATTATTTGATTTCAGGCGTCTGCATGTGTTGTTATGAGTTATTCACAAATATTAGAAATGATGTGATTTCGGGTTGAATAGTAATTTAATATTGTTTTCAAAACATTGATCGGTCTGTTTATTGTTTCCTTGATCTAAAAAATAACTTGTTAAACCATCTTTTCCGATAATCTAGTTGGATTTCGTTGAATTCGTGCATCAATAGTTTTGCTTTAATACAATGTTTCCGAAAGCATTCGCTAACGTTTTGAGTAAGAACAAACAAATTCCATGAGCAAAATTCAAACTGAATTGGATTGATTCATTGATTTTATGCCAAGAGGTTAGGGAACTGCGTTCATTGATCATTCATATTTACATTTTGGTGCAGTCATTTCTTAGGTTTTTTTACACAGTTCTATTTGGATCAAAGACGGCACAAGTACAACCCCTTCAGGTCAAAGAGAACTTTGAAGTAATGGCAATTAATGGGTACACAACATTCCCAAGATTTCTTGAACTTTAGTTTTCCCATCAGATATAGTTTAGTGTAATACCCAGGGCAACATATTTTTGGCAGATGTTATACGACCCTTTCTAATTCCCAAGCTATGGATAAATTATCAGGCAGATATGTTCCTTTAGCCTTGGTAAGGCAACTATTCCAAGAGAAGGAAAACTGAATTCTTATCTGTTTTATTCAGCTTAAATCTGATCTTGTGTCGAGTGTTTCTCGTGGCAGAAGAATAGGGTAAATGCAGATCGTTTTGTTCTCATTGGTCTCAAGTCCATCTGACCCAGAGTGGAAATACCTGTTAGGGTCAGACCTATTGGTCAATTAGTGATTCAGGAACAGGTTGGTTGCATCTCTGTTGTTTTGTAATTAAAATCATGCCCATATACATGCTTGGCCCACTGTTTAGACGATAAGAGCATAGTATGTATGCTGCTCCTTTAAACTTTTTCCCTCTGTGAATGAAGGAGTACTACACATTTCCCAGATATTCAGAGCAAAAGCTTCATTATCGGATTAAGTTCAGTGTCATACTCAGGACAGTCCACTCTTCAGAAGAGTCTTACCTCTCGGCAGAGGATAGAATCAGCGTATTCTATACCTCATCAACTGGACGTTGTATGGTTTGAGGAGTAACAACGCCATTAATGTTGGACTCTGCCATGAAACATTTTCCACAATCAACTAGAAAATTTCTTTGTTTGTTCTTATAAAACTTCGAATGAACGAAGGGTAGAAGAACTTTATATATATTTGAGAGACAGAGTCATGGTTTTCGATAAGTTTGTCCAAACATTTTTTATGTAAAGCTAAGATTAGATTAACTAAGAAAAGGAGACAATTAGTATGGACATACGAAACGAAACAGCCATGCCGGGGGTGAACAAGTAATTGAGGCTATTCCCGCAAGGTACGATGAGGAAATCAAATGAAAGATTTTTATAAGAGTTTGATGAATAAATATTAAAAGTAAGAAGGAAGAATACAAAAATAAAAGAAAAGAAAGAAGCAGTAATAAAGAGAAAATAAAACTGATTTCAGAAATAAAAAATCAGGATATTTTGTTGAACAACGAAAAAACTGATTGTACTCTCCTCACTGTGGGTCAAATTTTTTATAAATATTCTTGTTGTGCATTCCTATTGAAATTAGATCGTTCCTGACAGCCACATACTCCTGTATTAGTGTATTATGAAGATAAACCTAGTACATGTCAAGAGGATAAGTTAGGAATTTCTTTTTTAGATTGGCGAATTCGATCCACTGTGTAGGCCTATGCTTATTTTATACAAAATTACACGAATCACAAGGAGCAACGATTAGAAGGATTGGTTAATAAATTGATATTCTTCAAAGAGACGCAACTGATTTTTTGACAATTTCTATTTAAACGGTTTATATACTGTAAACAGCTATTTAAGTTAAACGCTTGTGTGCATTACCGAAAACTTCTGTAATTAAGAAAAATGCTCCGTCCTAATCTCAAAATTTCACTCTATTGTTGATTTGTGTGGAAATATAAACATAGATACACTTCAAACATTTGTAAGATTTATTTGTGAAATAAGTCTCAACAACGTATATACTTAGAAAAAACAATGTAACCAAGACAACATACTGGAATGAATGCTCAAATAAGTCTAGTGCATTATAAAATCACTTAAACAACTAAAAATATTGTTGACTCTGAGTACAGTACTATCATATCACTGATATGTTTGTGTAAAATTTATGATAAATATGTGCAAATGTGCCACGAGCACAAATATAATGCCACGTGACGAATGTTAAAATAGAGTTGACTAGCCATTGCTTTCATTTGTCGATTGTGTACTCCATGTGAAACTTTCAGTTGCTGACACAACATAATTTTGATACTTTGATTTTTTTACCTGTTCTAGCATAGTAGCATTGAGCACGTTTTATGCAACTTTTCTTATTTTCATTTTAATGCATTTATATATATATATATATATATATATACCTTAAAGCTGTTATAATAGACCAGTTATAAATCCTTATATATATATATATATATATATATATATATATATATATATATATATATATATTAGATAAACTCTAAGTAAGCAGGGGTTCCCCTGACATAGTAGCTGAAATGCTAAACGGCGTTATTACAGTAAGAAATTTCGAATTCTACTCGTACTTATACCCTTGGGAAATATATGAGCTCCTTTATCCCTGAAGCAATGGGTAAAGCTCTTCTTCAGCAATAATGCCTTTCACATTAAACAACATATGAAGGTTGATATGCAATTAAACAAAGAAACTCGGACAAAAGAAGAAAATACAAGTAAGGAAAGTTGCATAAACAGTGTTCAATACTATTATGGGAGAGCAGATTAAAAACTTTATATATATATATATATATATATTGAGAGAGAGAGAGAGAGAGAGAGAGAGCGATAGAGAGAGAGAGAGAGAGAGAGAGAGAGAGTTTGCGTAACGTTTACCGTTATAGAGAGTCAAAATAGCCAGACGAGTTGTTTAATAGTCTTTATTTGATACACCACAAGTATAGTTGTGTTACTTATTGAACTGAAATTAGTAAATACGAAGGCATTCAATTGAAATAAGGTGATAGTTCGCAAATTTCTCTCATCGACCTGTCTTATTGGAATAAGTCCAATCCTTACTTGATCATTTTCTTTTTGTTTTTATACCAGAGTGAATAAAACAGAATATAACAGAAAAAGAGAAAGGTTTACTGGTGTATAGAAAAAGATAAGAAGCTGGAAGGCAGGGAAGTTAATGAAATGAAGAAAATGTAAAAAGAAAGTAAAATCTTTAAAAAGTAAAGATAAAAAAGATATAAATAAAAGTAAAGCAAGACAGAAAAAATTGGTTTATTAGGTGATTAGTTTAACCGCATGTCAACCTTTGTTGGGTTATTTTATGCCGAAGTAGTTTAGACGGTTATAATTTCCAATTATAAACGGTACAAGCATATTACCCCAGGTAAAAATCTCAGGACTTGTAAACAAACATTTTTCTCCATATAGCAGTAAAGGAATAAACAATACATAAAAATCAAAAACATTTTTCAATTATGGCTAAATTAGTTTAAATTATTTAAATCAATGGTATATTTTTTCCAAGCAGTGCACAGGAAAATATGAAATTACCTAAAATTATCGAAAAATATGGAATAATCTATTAATTTACGATACTTACTCGCAGAAACCAAGATAAGTCTAAAGTTCCTTCAATACTGGGTTATTTCATATTTTCCTCTGCATGGTTGAGAAAAGTATATCATTAATTAAAATATTTTAATATAATTTAAGGCATATTCTATGAAATCGGAATGTTCATTGATAAAATATAACATGCTTTGCGCCTAATCTCTTACAAGTTTATTTACTTCAAAATTAATAGAAAACAGGGAAGATCCTCTAAGTGTTCTAATTCTATAATTTTAGGTTAGTATATCTTCACAATCATTTTAAAATGGTAAACATTTTATGATCCGAAAGAGATCTACTTAAAGCATAGATGGGACCACGACATGTATTGCGACTCTGTGTCAGAAAAGGCATGGGAGTATCAACAATGAAGAGAATACATCAAACTCCCCAAAGCGCAATAACTGGACCCTCACAACAGGATTCAGTTCGGTGTCGGCCTCATAATAATGTGGAATAGTATGCACACTTCATGGATTTAAGTCATTTCCTTCTTAGTCAGACCGAGACGTTTTTAGTATTCCTTCGTATATTTATAATATTAATTCGCTGCCACCCACAATCTCAAAGGGAATTTAAGTATTCTAGCCAAATGGCCTATTTTCCACACTGAGCTTCTTCAATTGCAATGAATATTAGACGATGCGAATCGGGTGAATTAACGGAGATGTTTTCTTTTCTTTTTCAAAAAAATGCAAACTTGAGACGTTTGTATTTATCCAACGGCTTTGCCACGAGCAGCATGTGACACAAGGACGGTTGGTTTGAATTGAGAATCTTCATTTTCCTATATTGATAGGGTGAGAGAACAGACGGAGTCATGCCCTTCCCGAGAGCTTTATTGAGAAGTAAACACAAAAAAAGTTATCCAGAATTTGAAATTGGGACACCAATTCCATTTTCTATGACGATAAACGTGACACTAAGCGCACCTCATTGAGTATACCAGTTCAAAAGTCATGTCGACGAATACCAAATACTTAATCAAAGCCATAGTGTATTAACTTGTCATTGTCGTGTTGAAATCAAATATCAACTTCTATACCCATCAAACATGTTCAAAATTTAAAAAAAAGGTTCAGCTAGGTAACAGGCATCATCTTCCCATAACACAAAAGGTGCAAGAACATTGAATAAACTTTACTGGCTACAAGAGAGTCCCAGTTACTTTTAGGTGAAACACAGCGAGAAGAATTAAAGACGTTGTTTCATATTTTGTATTATGGATACTGTGCCTTGTAACTCAAATGGTTGCGAACACGGTAAATAATAGTCTTTATGCCTAATCAAGGCTTAGAAGAAAAGGGCTTAAAGTGAATGGTAGTTTGCAATGATTTTTCAAAGTTGGCTTTTGCTTAAGAGCTCTGTCAAAGTGATGTTATAATTTCGATATATTTTTTTTTACGAATAAACAAACAAAAAACAACAAAAAGAGAAAGAAAAGAAAAAAACAACCAAAAACCAAAAAAAACAAAAAACAACAAAAAACAAAAGAATAGAAATAAAAGAAAACAAACAGATCTGACAGCTTTCAATACATCACTGCAGACTTCATTATATATCATATTATTCTGTTTATGCTAATGCCGATTCATTGGTCAATGATACGACGGTATTACAGATCATTTAACTTATAGGATTGGTTAGACTAACAAAAATTTTATTTTTCACTGTATGTGTGTGTGTGTGTGTGTGTGTGTGTGTGTGTGTGTGTGTGTGTGTGAGAGAGAGAGAGAGAGAGAGAGAGAGAGAGAGAGTACTTACAATTGTCAAGTTAAAAATATCGATTCCTTTCAGATTATCATGGGAGGGCCTTCCGGTTCTAAAATCGGTGACTTCTGAGAAATGGCAGATACTGTAAACAACCTTAGGCCAGTGTGCCAGACTAATCAGGAGTAAATGAATAAAAAACCAAAGGTATGTGTGCAGGACTAATCAAGGCTTTCTAAATGCCAATTTAGAGCTTGTGTACTAGATTAATCAAAGGCTTACTAAATAAACATCTGAGATGTGTGTGTGTCAGACTAGTAAATAACAAAGCGAGCCTTGTGTACCAGACTAATCAATGCTTAGTAAATAACAATTTAAGGCCTGTGAGCCAGACTAATCAAGGTTTAGTGAATAAAAGTTTTCTGTGCCAGACTAGTAAATAATAATGCAACACTTATGTAGCAGACTAATCAAGGTTAGTAAATAAAAAGAAAAACAAAAACAAAAACAAAAAAAGAACAATAGAAGGCCTATGTGCCAGACTAATCAAGGTTTAGTAAATAACAATCTTAAGCATGTGTGTTAGACTAATCAAACAGTAGTAAATATCAATTTGTCAGCGAATATAATTTCAAAAATATTAGATAAATTATGAGAATATTGAAGATAAACGATTAAAGAAATAATTGTAATTACAACTAGAACCTAGTGTCTGCGATAAAATTCATTTTCAAACTGGCTTTGTGAGACTGACCCAACTTTTTAGTTTCTACTCTCCATTTTTGATCAAGTTACGTATGAAGCTAAGTACGTTTTACGAACAGGTCTTTATAGAATATAATCAGTGTGGCTGGAAAAAAAAGTCAACCTATTTTTAATTTTTCAATTTAAAAAGAAATTGTTAATAATCATGCGGGGCTTTTTTATTTTCCTTCTTTTGATTTCTTTTTTCTTGTTCTTAGTATTTTCATTTGTATTGTTAAGGTTTCTTCATCTCCACTTTTTCTTTTTTTATTCTCTTTTCTTTTTCTTTATTCCACTTTTAAAAATATTTTATTTATTTTCATTCATTAACGTATAAGTATTTTTTTTATTTAAATCTTTTTTGGAAACGAGCTTCCCCTAAATAATATTGATTGACTTGAATTGTTCGGCATGGCATACCAACTTACCAGTTAACTCACATGAACCCTCCATAGTCATGATTCTTTTCATGCTTTTCTTGTACCTTCATTTTATAGAACGTTTATTCTTCTTGCAATTTTATTTCTACTGTCTTTCTTCTTCTTTCCCGTCATTTCCCAAGCATTTATTCCACAATTTCCTCTTTCTTTTTTTTCTTCTTTTTACATTTTCTTTCATCTTAGTCTTTTACCTCGCATTTCCTTCTGTTTCTCGTCTCCATTTTCTTTTCCTTGACCATCAAGAGCTTCTTCTTCTTTGAGTTTTGTTATTTTTTTCGTTTTCTACATCTCATGAGTCTTTCCCAATTTTCATCTTTTTCTTCATCCTCCTACTTTGCCTAATTTGTGAAACCTTTTACAAAGAACAGCCCTAGCAATAAAGGAAATAAAAAAGAAAAACATTATTCCACTGCCAGTTCACATTAGGCTACTCAGTACAAACCAATTCCCTTGTACCTTCCTTTTCCATGTATCCTAAGAGTTTGATTTACCATTTAATTCCCATCAACGTTTCCGCCCTCCTCCAATCTTGTTCTTTCCAAATCCAAGACAAAGTTTTATTGATGGGACGACTATAGGTATTTAATTGCTGTCTAAATGTATCCATGTCAGTGTCGACTGAATCGTTTACTCAGATTGGCAGTTGCGTTCGACCTGCCTCAAATCATTCTAATGACACTTGTCTAGATTGAGTTCGTCATCCGATGAATTGACAAAGAAGAGGGAGAGAGAAAAGCAAGAATTAAGTATTCTAGTCTTTGTGTGTGCAATAGCTGTAAATACTGTGTCGACATTCGTTGATCGTTCCAAAATCCCAAAGCTCAATTACGAAATGCACATTTGTTGTCATTTTGTAAATTGCAAATGTATAAAAAGTATGTATGTATGTATGTATGTATGTATGTACCCAAGCGGAATAACGCTGGTCTGAATTCAGTTTTCTTTAACCCAGACTATTTGCCTAATTAAAGCGAACGAACCCAGTCTACCGTACTATTTATCCATATATGAAACGAGAGAAAATAGATGGATAAGTGTGAACAGAAACTCAAACAACCTCATCCAGGATTTGAACTCAAGTGACTGAGGCCATTTGTTAGGATGATAACCAATACGTCAAATACATCTCTCTGGTATGTATGTATGTATGTATGTATGTATCCAATATTCAGTAATCTTAGAAAATAAAAATGAAATAGATTAATAGAATATACGAACAACCCTATCGAAAGTGGACCAAACTGATTTATTCCACGGCAAAACAGTTGTGTAATTGATTCATTAGATTGAACATAAAATGCAACATATAATCAATGATAGTTCGTGGAATCACCGATTCCATTTCCTACGATGAAAATATTCACATTTAGTGTTAGCTATCTATCTATCTATCTATAGAAGCGCAAGTCGAGTAACGGTTATCGTCGTTGAAAATGGACACGATGAACCAAAAATGGGCATGATGAACAAAGCTGTACGTTTCACTTCACGCTAATACTCTCGTGAAATGTATGCATCCATATCTTCTCCTCTTTCCATAGCTATGGATAAATGTTAAGGCAGACTAGCCTCATAAGCCCTGATAACGCAGCACATCAATGAGAAGGAAAAATGTGAATTTAAAACCTGAAAAGTGTAGTTTAAAGAATATATTGCAAAATGATGCTGTATTCTTTTGTTTGCAGCTCATCCAGAAAGTGTGGCTGGTTCTGCACAAGATTTCAGCACGATAAACAAATCACCTGTATTAGATTCATATCAGTTCACATACAAATAGTTAGGTATTCATACTTATTGCACGACAGAAAGCAATATATCACAGACTATCTTTATTTTTTTCATTTTTAGTTATCTATCTATCTATCTATCTATCTATCTATCTATCACACTTGTGAGATAACGCAGGTAAAGAGTTTGTTGTACAAAACGAAATATTTTTAAATCATAAATTATTGCATTTAATTGGAAAATTCCAAACTTATGTTTTAATCCATACAAGGTAGATATGTTGGTTAGTTGTTCCTCACATGAATGTAATGGTCCTTTCCGTCAACAACTAATAGGCCAGTTAAAAAAATCCTCATAAAACAGCATAGCGTTAATATGATTCATGCATATTGTCTGTCAACTTAAAAACCAGTATCCAAATCTATCTTGAGTAATATACATCTAGATATATATATAATGAGAGAGAGAGAGAGAGAGAGAGAGAGAGAGAGAGAGAGAGAGAGAGAGAGATCATTTTCTCTTTTAAACATAGAATAAACACCTCATGTTTATTCTGTCTTTTATCTGTTCAAGTTTCCTTATGTATCGTCTGACTTTTAGAAGGGATAAACTTAGGAAGGCGCGGTACTTTTCCAACGTGCTTTTGGCCCTAACTGGTGCCATCTTCGGGGATATAATAATGAAATGGCAAAGATGACGAGTTTTATAGATTTATATAAAGAGTCGAAGGAAGACCTACTTCGAATATAGCAGCCATATTCTAAAATGCTAATAGCATATTTTCCGCTAATTCTTCCTATAACTAAAATTCTTTTCTTTCTTTGATCCCTTAACACTTGTGCTTTCTCCTACTCTTTATGTGAATACATATGACTCATCATTGTGTTTGTATTTTCCTTATTCGGTCTCTAGAAGATGTTCCAGTTGGGGTGGAAAGTACTCTGGAAAAATATGGCAACTTACAAAATTTATTCTATCCAATATGAAATGATTCATACGAAAAGTCGAACGGTTCAAAAATAGAATAGGCAGACAAGAAGAATCAGTTCTATCTAATCCCCAATACACACACACACACACACACACACACACACACACACACACACACACACACACACACACACACACACATATATATATATATATATATACATATTGTGGAAGGCATATTTTATTAAAGGTAATAGACAAAGATTTCAGCTATTTCTCGTTAAGTGATCCTGATCTGTGATTTCTACTCATGCAAACTAATAATAATCGTCTGTGCCTTCAAATACAACATCAAGCTTTAAGCGATGAACGCTTCCATTCAAAATAATTCATTGATCACTTGAAACATCTCATAATCAGAAATTTCGGACATTTACTAAACAGTCTTCATCCTCATTTGTAACGTCTCATTCATAAACACGAAAAGGCTAATGAAAAACTCAGCTCTAAATTGTTGTCTGGCATCTTTAATAAAATATGCGTACGAGAAAATCTGTCGCCTAAATACCCTCCATATATATATATATATATATATATATATATATATATATATATATATATATTTCTATGTGTACGAAAGAACTATCATTGATATTGATCAGTAATAATACTGCAATATTTGGTCCTACATTAACTCACCCAATAGGCATAAGTGAACCATAGACCTATATATATATATATATATATATATATATATACATATATATATGCAATTCAATTGAAATAAGTAAAATATAGTGCTCTATGCTAGAAATACAAGGAAAGACAAAGTAACTTAAGACCACCGATCACTCTAAGTTTTAGATCTACTTTCTTCAGGCGAGCTTACAGTCACACGTCTGAATTCCGTCAAAGTTAACTGAACCCTGTCTCATAACGACAGCCTCTGAGCTTAGGGAATAACCAAAAGTCACAGGAAGCAAGGTCTCGACTATAGGGAGGGAGAGAAACTGTCTTGATGCTTATCTTGGTCAAATAGTCTGTGATAAGGATGGAGTTGTGGACTGGTGCATTGTCCTGCCGGAAACGCCACTGACCCAATTTGAAGAGTGCTGGCCTCTTCCGATAGAATCTCTTCCTGAACTCCCTTAAAACCTCAACATAGTAACCCTAGCCATAACCCTTTGGCCAATCAACTCTGGTGCATTGACTTGCTTACTCTTCGCACACCTTTCATCATCGCTCACAGACGACCTGCCTTCCTTGAATTTCTTATTCCACTCAAAAACTCATGCTCGATTCATGCAAGATGCTCCAAAAGCAGTCTGAAGTATTCCATACGTTTCTATGGCATTTTTCCAAGTTTAGAACAGAATTTTATTGCATATCGTTCTTCTAATGTGTCCTCATAACCAGATTGCATTTTTGAAATTCCCCAACTGTGACAATCAGGCTTTAGTCGGGTGTATTCCAATTGCTGCTGTAGCTGTTTCTTTGAACCTGAAATCATAAAGATTAGTCAGTCATCTCATAAGATGTATAGCAATAAGATACTGAATTTTCAAGAGTCTTTGACAATTTTAAATGCCTGTAAAAAAAGTCTGGAAACTTATTGAATGCACCACATATATATGTGTGTGTGTGTGTGTGTGTGCTATTATATCATTGTGGGGAGAGAGAGAGAGAGAGAGAGAGAGAGAGAGCATTCTTTTAATACACTTTGAATTTTTGAATTTTATCACGATCAAAGCGATGTGTTTTTGTTTGATAGAAGAAAATGACAATTTAATGCTTTTTTTTACTAGAAATCTGACAATACGATTATTAAGAGAGAAAATACCATGTTTCTTTCGGTGTGTGTGAAAGAGAGAGAGAGAGAGAAAAACAGACGGAGATAGAGACAGAGAGAAGGTATATTTTCTTTGATAATAATCGCGTGGGTTTTAGTGTATGAGGAGTGTGAGAAATGCTTCGTGACAAGTTCATATATAAAGGGATGCGAGCTAATACGATCATCTTGAAAGAAAGATAAAAGTTAGCTGTTTCTTTATCAATGAAATATTTTTGTCTTGTGTGTGTGTGTGTGTGTGTGTGTGTGTGTGTGTGTGTGTGTGTGTGTGTGTGTGTGTGTGTCCACCTTAATGAAGTCAGTACTTTTCATTTTTTTAAAGTAAAACTGGTTTTCATTTTAGCAATTTTCAATTTAGTACAGACAATAATCTGAAATTTTGACCAAACAGATTTCTAAATTGAATTTACTAAAAAATTCCGATAAAGTAATAATTTTCTGAAGGAATATTTTTTGTTCTTTACTTCTTGCTTCACTTGCATTAGATTTTTTTAAATAAAAAAGACAAACTTTTTTGTCAAATATTGTTTTCCTACGTTTACTATTAAATATTATTTCGTTATTTTCCCCGTACTAAATTTTTTTTTCTTATCCACATATACGTTGATTTAGTTTTCAATTTATAATCTTCTCATTTTTTCTTAGTTTTATGAAGAATTTTCAACTGTCTTTAAAGTATTTCCCTGTTTTTTTTTCTGTTTTCTACTTCGGATGTATCGAAAACAATATGAATCATAACATTTTTGCTTTGATTTCTTTTGCTTTATTTCTTCACATATACTTCATTTTGACTTGTTTTTATCTGAATCCAAAGGTGAGATTTCAGTTCTGGAGAGAACTTAGTAACCTTTATTGCTATTACTACCAAGTCCATTCTGATCTTTAATTAGTATTGGTAGGGGTCCAATCTATGGCTCAAGTAGACACGGCTAACATTTGGAATGCTTAAAATATAGGAATACTTAAAAGATAGAAATACTTGAAATGATTTAAATATGTCCAAAATACGATTATTATTCAATAGGAAGAGTTACTTAGAACCATCTAATTTTGTACAAATTAGTAGCATTAACACAGTTCTTTGAAACATTAATCAGTATTTGCTTGAAACTATCTAATTGCCTAAAAAAGACTGACTTCGGCATTAAATAGACGACAAAGAATTAGAATGTGATGTGACCTACGGACCAGACAACCAAGAAATCTCTTTTTTTCTTTTCTTTTCTTTCTTCTTTCTTTTTCTTCTTTTCCTTTCTTTTTCTTCTTCTTTTCCTTTCTTTTTACTCTTTTATTCCGCTTCATTTAAATTCTCTTTATTTTATTTTTACAATATTTTTTTTATTTCTTTTCTCATTATATTTTATTTATTTTATTGCATTTTTTATTCATTTCATCCTCGTCTCCTTTTTCTATGCCCCTTTCCTCTTTAATTTCTCGGTGGCTTTCTTTACTCTCTATTACTTTCCTCTTTAAAATATCTCTCCTTTTTCCTTGTTTCGTTTCATTTCCTTTCTTTTCATTTAATATCTTTCTATCATTCGCAATTATATTGGACATGACTTTCAGAACAAACATGTTTTTGCGTCCTAAACATCCTTTGAAATTATTAGTCTTTCCAGAATCGACTTTTATAGCAACGTTCCAATTTGCTAAAAATATGCCGACCCAAACATTAAGCATTAAATGAATAAACAATTGTCAAAATCTTCCATGCACTCTTTTCTTAAAGTATTTATTCTGTTTTATATTTTGAAAAATGAATACTTGAAATGTTTACTGCTTTTCCAACTCATATACAGAGACAACGTATACAAATCCGAAAGTCAGCTAAAGAGGATTCTTGTAAAATCAATAATTATTGTTTTAGCCTCTAGTAGAATATTGAGTTATCTTTATCTAATTTTTCTTATATCTTATCTATTGTAATGAATGAATAATCAGATTTTGAAACATATTTTCAAATAAAATATGCTTTTACAATTATAATAAATAATTCGTACAATCGAATCTCCGATTTGTGCTTATGACAATATTAAAAACCGTTTTGGACGTTCTAATTGTTGCCTTCATTAGTTTTTCAACTTACAAAGAAATAGAGGGTCTATTTTCCCTGCAGTATAAATCAAATGGAAATAGATTTAACATTTTAAAAACATCTAAGCAACGTTGTCAGTGGGACTCAATATGCCGACTAAATCCTTTGCGAAGGGGTAAAAACTTTCCTTAAAGTGGTGTCCTAGGTATGACACTAAATTACATCCGGGAGTGAGGCTGCAATTCTGGAGCTTCGAATACTATATACCCCTTCATTGCGATTATAACCAGGTCCACTCGTACCCGGAATGGTCGTACTTTTTAGGGTTCTGTCTGTGGGCCAAATAGATCTGTTTAAAAATTGTTAATATTGAATAGGCGGACTTGGAATCATTTTACCGTAAGCAAAAAGATTATTAAATAGGTATAGTTATTTTCAACCATAATTGGGAGTAGGTTATTAGTATTAGATTGATTGATTGATTTTAACGGCATGTCACCCCACCTCTGGTTATATTTTGCAATAAGGTTTGGGAATTGCTTAAATTGTATGCTTATATTTACATCTTATATCGTTTCTTTAGTGTTTTGCACACAGAGATATGATATTAAGTATTCCTATGCACAAATTTACAACCGGTTCTGATACAGTAAAATAATACACAGCTATTAAACACAGGAAGATAGAAAAGAAATAAGAATTATAAAAAATACGCCTATTTAAATACATCAAATTATAGATTGTCTTGAATACAAAATCACATGTGATATAACATCAATTCATAGATTTAGCGAAATGGCTGTGGTCACGGAAATAAAATTGGTGATCCCAGTTCAAATCCTGGGCGGGGTTGTTTGAATTTTGCTTCTCACTCATGCTCTGATGAAAAGCATCAATCCACTATTATTCCCCAAGCCATGGTTAAATAGTCGGACAGGCTATGTTCTTTAGCCATGTCCAGGAAACCAATGTAGGAGAGGGAAAACTCTGAATTCAAACCTGTTAATATCCGCTTAAAAGTTGACCTTGTGTCGTATTCTGTCCGTGGTGGAGGATTGGGTAAATACATACACAATTCATACCCCACTTATATACATACATACATACATTGATATATATGCACAGCGAATTAAACAAAGGTCGTAAAATAGTTAAGCTATAATTCTATTTTCAAGGATTTTCCATATCAAGGTCAATGTAGCATTTCTTCCCCATATAGTACTGAATGTTCATTCTCCCAGTGGGTACCTCGATATTTCACTGCAAGTGCAAAGGATTTTCGAGAACCATTTAAAAAATGAATCAGTTGATAAAATATTTCCCAATAAAGTTCGTACCTTTTGTTTTGATTCTTGAGTGCCTCTTGTTATAATCTGCAATAATCATTTTAAATGATCCTGTGTTCGTGTATAAAACAAGAATTGTAAAAATGAAGATGGATTTAAAAGTGAGATAATATAGAATTTTAACAAATGACTAATTTAAATTGTCGGTGTTACTTAATGTCTCGTAGGCCCCAAACGTTGTCGACGAAAATCTCATTTTCTCAGTTGTTTATAGAAAATAATTAGATTATGTTTTATTTCATATCAATAAAATAATTGTTATTTTTCAAAATAGAAAAGAAGATAGAAAAATATTAACGAAAGAAATTCGCATGCATTCACTCGTACAAACAAGAAATACATATGCACTGATAAATTAAGCACACACACACACACACACACACACACACACACACACACACACACACACACACACACACACACACACACACATATATATATATATATATATATATATATATATATATATTTGTGTGTGTGTGTGTATTATATATATTATTAGCACATTAATAAACGTGGCAACCGAAATGTAAATGCTTTTTAAGCCATTTCCTTCAACACCAGGATCAACTGATAACTTTTGAGCGCAAAAAAAGAAAAAGAAATGTACAAAATAAGAAAAATACATACAACATATTTATAGAGAGGCAATTAAAATTAAAACATTACAAATGAATACGTACTCATAAATAAACAAAGTAATATATATATATATATATATATATATATATATATATATATATATATATATATATATATATATATATAAGTAAAGAGAGATATAGAAATATACATGTAATGGAAAAAAAAACGAAACAACAGTCAGATAAACATACTGGACTATATATATATATATATATATATATATATATATATATATATATATATATATATATATATATATATATATATATTAAATGAAAAGTACAAAATAAAGAAAAAGCAAACAAAGAAGAATAAAGATCAACAGACTTTAATGAATATCTACTTGTAAAGAATAAAAGAAAAAAAATGAAAGAGTGAAAAATAATATGTTTAAATTACGACTCTGCATGTAAGAACAATGGAACATAGATGAATAGGTACAAACAAAAGAAAATAGACTGCAGATATGGATATAAAAAATTGGAATCACGTATAAAGAGAAATAGATAAAAGAAACCTGGTCATAACCGAAGGGTGAAGAATAGGAAGTTACATTGTTTACTGGAAAGATCAGATTAAAAGAAAAAAAATTCTCCTAATTTGATAAACATTAACTTGTATATAATCTATGCCAGTTGGTCTATTACAAAGTTCTGCAATAATCGATCAGTACGGAATAAAAAGTTTATTAATTGATGCTGTCAAAAAATTGAATTGATAAGACGCAGATGTAGACGAATAGAATATTTGCAGATACATAGAAGACATATGTTGTTAATATATCTCTCTCCCTCCCGTCTCTCTCTCGCTCTTTATATATATATATATATATATATATATATATATATATATATATATATATATATATATATATACAAATTGTGTAATTTATGTGGTGTAATGGTTACTGTCGTTGAAAATGGACACGGTGACTCGAGTCTAAATCCTGAATGAGGCCGTTGACATTTTACATAATTCTTATACCTTGAGAAATTTATGACGACACTTATTTTTTCTTTAACTCTGTGTAAACAGAATGGTAGACTAGGCTCTTTAACCTCGGTATAGCAACTGATCTAGGAGAAGGAAAACCCTGAATTTAAACCAGTTAAACTTCGTTTAAAATTGGCCTTGTATCGCATCTTGCTCGTGCGGAAGAGTTGGGTATATCATAAACGTGTTAGTAATCTTGTATGCATGTACCCATCCCCTCTTCGAGAGCCATGTTGCAATACAAGGTCAGTTTTTAAGCAGAGTACAGCAGATTTGAATTCGGAGTTTTCCCTTCTCTTAGACTGCCGTACTACAGTTAAAAAGCCAGTCTACGCAACGATTTATCTAAAGCGGGAGAAGAAGAGATGGGTTCATGCCTTTCACAAGAGCAATGGCGTCAAGTGAAGTGCAAACAACCTCGTCCAGGAATTGAACTTGGACCTAGAGATTCATTTGCTGGGACCTTTTATCATTATAACATTTTATATTTGCTTCGAACTTTCGGGAATTGAACACTTTAATACCTTTGGTTTGGTTTGTTAAACTTGTATACATGTTTGAGACACAATTTCGTCAAAATGACTCTTTGTTTGGATTCTTTGAGTTTTCTTTTTGGGTAAGAAACTAAACGAACGGAGCGAAACTTAATTTTGGAGGTACCAATGCAGGCGAAAGTTCTATGTTTTTTTTATGTCTTGACATTGAGATATAAACGAAGTGCATTTGATCCCACAGATTGGAGGCATCATTTCTAGAATAGGGCCAGTAGTACTCCTCACATCCTTTCAATGTTAACCATTGGGATAGGGCATTTTTTTCTTCTGTTAAACTCTAACAGCAATGGAAATGATATTACATCAAACAACACTTACATTAAGCTATTTTTCGTAACCGGATGTACAAAGATTATACGCTCATCGAAATAGCGCGAATAAATCTTTTAAGTTATAACTTCTCTCCCTGACTAACTCTAACAATAAAGTAAAACTAATAATTTCTTATTCAAAATTTGATATAACTAAATTCGTCATCTATGATAATTTCTCTCTCTCGACCAATTCAAATCTGCTGTAGGGCAAATGAAGGGTACCAGTTTAAATGTCCAAGATGTGAATGCTTCTCCAATAAAGTACGAAAATAACTATAACTACATATCTATCGAGATTTTTAACACTTCACCTATTCGAAATTAATACTATCTCTCAACACCTCAAAATACATTCCTGGTTTTTCTCCAAATACAGAAAATTCGAATTGAAAACACTTCCACACTACATGCAAAAAAAAAAAAAAAAAAAAAAACATTCTTGAAGCACTACTTATAAAGATTAAAAACTTCCTTAAACAAGATCAATTTCAAATGTAACTGCAATGTTCTGAAATGCCTTTCACTAATTCTTCCTCTTACCTCTCGTAAAATTCTTTTCTTTGATAAGTTCCTTTTCTATACGTCTTCTTCCTGCTATTTAAATAAATGTATATGACTCGTCATTATGTTTGTATTTCATGATTCGTTCCCACGAAGATGGCGACAGTTGGAGTCGATAGCACGTGTAAAAAAACATAGGGAGACTTCCAAAATTCATTTTATCCAGAAGTGAAACTACTCATATGAAGACTTGAACGTGGCAATCGAAATGTAAATGCTTTTAAAACCATTTCCGTCTACACCAGGATCAAGTGACAACTTTTTAGTACAAAATAAAAAAAAAGTACAAAATATGAAAAATACATAGAAATAACACACACACACACACACACACACACACACACACACACACACACATATATATATATATAGCGCTTTTTGGATGTCACACACACACACACACACACACACACACACATATATATATATATATATATATATATTGCGATAAAAGATAACTGAGGATACAAAAATTTATATAAATATATGCAAGAAATGACTCTAATGGTGACTTTTTTCCACCTACAGATTGATTGTTTGAAACTCCGTGCAATGAATATCTTTTTATTCATATTTTACATGTTAAAATACTTGACTTGCTGTTTTAAGATATGAAGAAAGATAAGGAAAATAACTGTGCATTTGCTATTTTTCGTATTGGCGCCACTCATGTAGAGTTTCTTGAATAGTCTGGTTGAGCCCATGTCTCTCCTGGTTTGAAGTCAGAGTTTTCCTTCTGGATTGGTGGTCATACCAAAGTTAAAAAAGTTAAAGAGCTTAGTACAGGGAGAATTGTTGTATTCTATCTTTCCCAGGGTTTGAGTGCTATGTTGAACTCGGGGAGCTACCTATTTCTTATGATGATATATATAACTTCCAAGTATCAGTGAGCATCAAAACAGTTAAATTAAACTTTTTGAAAGTTTGTAAATTTCTATCCATGTTTATTTGTGCGTTAATGATTTGACTTTATTTAAGTCCACATTGAAAACGTTCAATGCACAAGAAAAATAATTTCGGTGTTTTAAATAAACAAACAAAATACGGGAGAGTCTAAAAAATTATTTCGCCGAAATTTGTCGATAAGCTGTAATTGTATGTTTTATTTTTTTAAAGCTAAAAACGAAGAAATCTCGAGCTGATAAACATGTGTGTAAACAGTTCATCATATTTCTTTCAATAAATTAGAGGATTTGGATTGATATCTTAACTGACAGAATATATAAATATATATATATATATATATATATATATATATATATATATATATATTTGACTCAACAAATATTCCCATAGCTTTCAGTTTTCCTGTTTTATTCCAGAAGTTTGTTAGCTATGTATCCAATGATTATGAATTAGTTTAAATTCACAAACCTTTTCTGTTTTATAGACTTCTGTCTCTCTATCTATTTTTATGGACGATTTTTTTAACAATACGTATTTTCATGTGAATTTCTCTTATATGTTTAAAAAATAGGTGTCTCTTGTAGTGTGATCATTAGTAAACTTGTTTCGTGAGAGTTCGATTCATATTTGTGACATATTTTCTTTTCCTTCTTATTCTTTGGTAGTATTTTTTTAAAAGATCATAAATAGGCAATCCATATACGTTGTGTTATGGAGTCAATTAAAACTGAGATTAAAGAAAATACCACCCTTTATGCGGTGCTAAGAATACGCTGACTGTATCCTTTCAAAGGGATAAGACCCCTCCAAAAAAGGTGTCCTGGACATGACTCTAAACCGAATCTGATGATGAAGTAATAATTATGCAGCTCGATACTTAAGATCATATATCAGTGCATAAATTATCTGTATTAAAAAAATGATATCATATAACTCTCTGTAAAAATCTCTTAACAAGCATCTACACAAAAAAATGTAAATATGAATGTCCAAGAAACGTAGTTCACCAACAACTAGGTTTAAAATAATCCGAGACGTGTTGACATGCCGTTAAAATCATTCAATGAAAAAAATTCCTATTCAGCTTTAATAATTGACCATCTGTTTATTGAGCAGTTACTGCCCTGTCAAGGCAACACTAAATTAAGCAGTGAAAGTCAGCGTGTTGTTGTGGTTAACGTGCTGTGCTGCAACATTATAGTAAGCGAGTTCAAACTCCAGTTACGCTATTATGTTCACTTTCAGACTAATACCCTTGGGAGAGGTATGAATCCGATTATACCTCACTAGTTATGGGATAAATAAGAAAATATTCTTCTACAAGGATAGCTTTGGCATCAAATAACACACGAAGGTTGATATATATCATGAAACCAAACCTGAATGAAGCACTGGACATCAAACCTGTATTTGCAAAAAAGGCCTTCATCACAATGACGGAAAATGATTCCAAGAAAGTACTAAATTATTACTTATTCCATCTTGTGAATCAGTCAAACACTCAAAACAATGAATAAAATTCATGTTAAGATAGTTTTAAAATCTCTACGAGAAAATGATCCTGTTCCCTCATTAATGTTTTGCTTTGTTCATGTACATCACGCAAAACATGTTCTTTTTCATTCCTGAATCGTGCTATAAACTCGTCGATGCAAATTGAATAACCAAATTACTTGCAATGGAATATAAGCGACTAAATATAAAGGGAAGAACACTGAAAAAATCTAGAGTAATTCAAGGATCTATTCTGACATTCTGCTGAAATCCAAGGCTCAAGTTTGTCTTAAAGACCAACAATTGGCGCATGGATTTCAGAGTAGTCCTTTGCAACATTGTATGGAAGACTGCCAGTTTACCATGCAGCAAGTAATCGACAATGATGATGTTATCAGCAAGAAAAGCAGGAGTCCGATATAATTTTGCTCCAGTCTTATCGCAGTTATTGCATTCCTGAAAGCAGTAGACAATGTTGGATTGCCTAATGGACTGGTTGAGAATTCAGAATTGTACTTACCCTACAATCGTCAATCAAGGTTATAGTGACCAGTGTTTACTACTCTTTTATGCATAGCTATTGAAGGATTTATATTGTAATGAAAGCAAACATCTTGGTTAGTTGAAAGATTTGTTCTTACTCTCATCTGCAATCCACGGCTCATATTAGTATCACGAGATCATCAATAGGCACGTGGGCTAATAGGTGCAGGCTTGAGCAAGTTGGTCATGCAAGTCTCCTCTCACCCATGAGAAAAGCAGGGGCTCGATACAATTTTGCAACAGTCTCGTCGCCTTTATTGACTTCATCGAAGCTGTAGATAATGTTGGACCGCTTTTGGGAATTCCCATGCTGGTAGAAAATTCTATGTTGTTCTTAATTTCTCAATGGAGCCTAGAATGCACTGACTGTATCCCTTTCAGAGGGGTAATACCCACCAAATGGTGTCCTGGGAATGATTCTGAACTAAATCTGATGGTGATGATGTATTTCTAGAGCTGCGAGTAGTTTGGAGAACCGTTTCATTGTCATTACTCCCAGGTCCACTCTGACCCAGAGTGGTAATACCTGTTAGGCTCCCATATATGGACCAAACACATCTGTTTAAGAATTATTCGAATTCGATTAGACCGTGTGCCAAAAAGAAAATAACTCTTCCGAAACAACTAGACAAAAAGAGTAAATACGAACGAACAATAAACGCGATTCTGTAACCTTTAGACAAGAGATAACCCAAGGCGAGTTGACACGTTTTTAAAATCAATCAATTAATCAAAGTTATTTGTATACTGGTTGCGTTCTTTTAGGCTTTTTTATCCATAGTTGCAGAAGGATTTGTGTTTTTACTCTAGCATTAATATAAAATGAATACAATCAGCGTCGTACGGAGTTTTAGACATTTCTATCACTTCGCTTGAGTCGTTGCTACAACTGTGTTGTTGTATAGAAAAAGAAACCGTGTTGTTGCGAATAAATTCAAAGGTTGTTTCGTTGCCCTGATCGAGGGCTGCGATGACAGTCGTGCTTTTCTGCTATTTGAAAAATCTCTCAACAGAGAAACAATAAATTTGAACATTTGGGAAAGATAATTTAGAGGTCTTTGGCAACGAAGTGTTCAGCGTGGAATGCTTCATGTATCTAAAGCAATGTGTCACATTTAGTAACTGTTGAATATTTGCGTCTCTATCAACGCCATGGCAAACTGAATTGTATTTTTTCCAATTTTTATGCAGTAAGTGCGCTTTAGTTTGCCATTTGCCCATCTTAACACAGCGCGCTGACCGGACAGACATTCCGATGTCGTTAGCTTCGTAATCCTAGACATATAAATTCACACAAGCGAACTCTTCTATAAAATTATATATTTATATATATATATATATAACACAATATTTTTCAAGTATGAAATAAGATAATAATAAGTAAAGTAAGTAAAATGAGAATAAAACAGACATCGAAAGAATACCATGACACTCAAACCACCTGTCTTAACCGCATCGCTCTTCGCGCGGGTGAAAAAGGGGCAGGTCCTGCTGAGATCAGAGCCCTGGCCTTAGTATTCGAAAAATCAGCTACAGAGATCAAACTAAATAAAAATTATTAAAATGCAAACGCACAATACAAATAGCGACATTCAACGTTAGATACTCTTGTGGACCCCATCACATGGACGAGCAAAAGTAGGACGACCAGCTAGAACCTATATACAACTGCTCTGTGCCGATACAGGATGTAGCCTTGAAGACCTACCGGGAGCGATGAATGATAGAGATAAGTGGCAGGAGAGGGTCATGGAGATTCGTCCTGGCGGTGCGACATGATGATGATGAAGTAAAGTTGGCGAACGTCGTCGAGGGTGACCCAAATGCTCGCTTTCCATTAGCTTCTACACCGACGTGTAGGGAAGGGCGATACTGCTTTCCCTAGATTACTCCAGTTTGCCCTTGATCCGTACCTTATAATGTTTTGTGTTAAGCAAAACAGCATCAAGTAGCATTTTTTGAGTCTTTGGTATAACTCGATGTGGGATTGATCCCTAGTCTCCCGGGCCATTAACGAACAATGGGCCATAAAAATTTATAATTCAGTGTTTCACAACGTCGATCCTTAGGTGGGCTAATTTTCTACACGCTTGACGTGTTTTTATCGTATTTTGTTTATTTAACATGCCGAATGAAATATTTTATCCCGTTTTATTATCCTAATTCATAGTAGAAATATATTGAGATATTGCTCTGCATTTTCGTTCAAAGAGCACTATGAAGATTTTAATTATGAAAAACGTTTTTAGTATTAATTTTTAATCACAATCACACACACACACACGCACGCACTCACACACACACACACACACACACTCATATTTAAATTTGTGCCTATATGTCACCCACATATCAGTCGTATATACTGTAATGCCTACAAATAATACACCCACCAAGTTTTTTCTGAAAAGATTCTTTTCTTCTAAACTAAAAATACTACAATTTTATTATTTTGAGTGGATTAGTATACAATCAAGTATACAGAGCAAGGCGGTAGGCATTCATTCAAATCAGCTGCACTCCGCTTAAAAATTGACCTTCTGTTACATTTTGCTCGAGGCTAAATGTTTGGGTAAATAAATACCATTGCTTTAATCAACTTCTTATATTGCATCAACTCGGCAAAGCTAGTAAACAACCTTCTTCATGTATCACTATTCTTGCTTGACATTCTGGGTTGAATCTTTCGCTTGAACTTTCGAGGCCGTTTCCTGGAGGATCAAAACGTGATTCATCATTCTAGAGTTTTTATGTCAGTGGACAGTAATGTTCTTGCTTTATTTATCATCACCCCTGGCAAAGATAATGAGATTAGCACACTCAAAGGATGTTCGCTAATTTTTTCAAAATTTAGCGGTAAATAGATTAATAACAAGTAATTTTAAAAAACTTAATTAATGGAAATTCTGGCCTCATGAAATATATCTTAAACAAACTAGATTAAATCAGTTAAATTAATGGTATAATTTTTTCATGCCATGGAGAGAAAATAACTTGAAATAACACAATATTGAAAGAAAAAACCATGGACTTTATTGATAAAAACAAAGAATTGATACTTATTTAAACCTCCTCAAGCTTAATGACAGGTTTAATTCTTTCAAACATAGCTTTCGAGGAATTAAAACAACATTCTAATTTAAAAGCGTTGCAAATTTCGCGAATGGCAGTTGAAATATATTTTAGGAATGGAAATTCCTCACTGACCATTTTCTAATTAAAACATTCATAACTTAAAATAAAGTGTGTCAACAGTTTTTACGTAAAGTTGTTTGTAAAGGTATATCGCAGTATATATATATATATATATATAGTGACACACGGAATTTTAAAAGTTTATTTGAAAGAAAATAATAATTTCTATTGATAGTCCAAAACTTCAACAGGGTTTAGTGAATCATCATCATCATCATCATATCGCGCTGGTAGCACGGATATCCCTGACCCTCTCTCGCCACTCCTCCCTATCGTTAATCGCCCTAGGTAGGTCTTCAGGACAACATCCCGTATCCTCACATAGCTGCTGAATGTACGTTCGTGCTGGTCGTCCTGCTTTTACGCGGCCATGTGTGGGGATCCATAAGAGTACATCTCTTATGAGTTCATCTCTGCTTCTCCAGCAGTGTCCTGCATGTCTGGTTCGTCTAACTTGAATAGTTTTCGTGATAGGGGGCAGGTGGCCGTACAGTTGGTGTCTTGTGGGGTGTTGCTGCCAGGACTTGTTCAGGAATGCACGCAGCATTCTTGTGTAATTGCCGTCTAGCTTCTTCTCCAGCCGTTTTGTTAGCGTCCATGTAGTGCATCCATATAGCAGTATCGATGTGACCGCTGCCTGGAAGAAACTGCGTTTCATTTCATCGGTTAGGTCTGATTTCCATATAATCGATAGGCTATTGATAGCTGACCATGCTTACGTTAACCTCGTTTCGATGTCCTTTTCGGTTGATTCTACGCTGCTTCCTAGGTACGTGAATTTGTCTACTAGTTTAAGAGGGGTTCCTTCTAGAGTGGAGATGTCCCCCGTTTGGTTATAGCACATATATTCCGTTTTGTGTGCATTAACATAGAGGCCTACGCTTGCTGCTGCTCGTTCCAAACTATGCAGTAGTGTTTCGGCTTGGTCAGGTGTATTTGCCAGTATCGCTATGTCATCGGCGTAGTCGGCGTCGGTAATTGTTGTTGCGGGGTACCTTCTGCTTCTTTTCTTCGTCATTTCGAAGCCATTCTCTTTGAATTTGTCAATCGATGTTCTAAGTACGTAGTCTAGACAAATGATAAAGAGGTACGGGGCCAGCGTGTCCCCTTGTAGTACTCCTGCTACAATGTCAAAGTATTCTGTGTCTCCATCCGGTGATCGTACTTTTAGTTTAGTGTTTCTATAGAGAATCGTTATTGCCGCTACGGTTTCTTTAGGTATGCCGTACGCTAGTAGGATTTGTTCCATCTTTCCTCTGTGAATGGAATCTAAGGCCTTGGTAAAGTCCACAAATATTAATGTCGCTTGTAGGTTCTTTGCCCGTACACCTTTAAGGATTCTGCGGATGGTTAATATTTTGTGAGGTCGTGGATCTATTTCTTCGGAAGCCATTTTGGTTTTTTCTAAGTATGTTGTCGATTTTGGGTTCTATTCGGTTTCGTAGTAGGGCATTGTAGATTTTGGCAGCTATGGATGTAAGTGTTATGCCTCGGTAGTTTTTGGCTAATCCGAGGTCCCCCTTTATAGGGAAGGGGAGTATGCATCCCTTCATCCATCTATCTATCGGATTTTGATTGTATACTGCGTTGCAGTGGCGGAGCAGTATGTGGTCGAATTGTCTGGTCTTCCATACTTCCGGGGGAATTTCGTCCAGCCCTGCAGCTTTCCTATTTTTAATTTTTCTGAGAACCGAGTCGAGTTCTTCTTGTGTGAACGGTCCTAGTTTAATGTCTAATTGTTTGCTAATTATTCTGGTGATTGGTTCATGTGTTATTTTTGGTGGGTTTCCAAGTAAGTTTTCGAAGTGCTGTTTCCACAGTTTTATTCTTTCTTGTTGGTTTGCTGCTTTAAGTTTCGCTTTGGCTGTGTTCTTTCTTCTACTCACTTCGTTTATTGTTTGCCAGGCTATTCTAGATTGTCTATCTTCCACCGAGTCTCTAATCTTATCTATCTGATTTTGAATGTATTCTGTCTGTTCCTTTATATATATGCCTGCTAATTGATATTGTGCCGTTTTTAGTTTTAAGGCATTTGTGTTTGTTGGTTTTTTTCGATAGTTTTTGGAGGCTGTTTTCACTAGTTTAGTGAATACTTAAGATATATTAAGAAAAAAAAGGAAAATATTTAAGTACTACAAATTATAGTACAAATTTAACACGTACAAGTTTTGCAAATTGCAAAAATACTAATGAAACTGTAAAATTGAATTGAATTATATTCAAATTACTAATCCGCCGACCCAGCAGATTACGCAACGCAGAAACATTGACAATTTAAAATGTCTGTATGCATTTTAAACGAACATGGAACCAATGACATCATAACATTAACAGTTCAGTTCCTGGAGGTCTTTCCATCAGGATTCACCTTCCTCGCTCATCTAATAGGAGTTATTGATTTCTCAGGGATTGTAAGTTAAATCTCTATTTTACTCTGCAGTTGATTAAATATATTGGATTTACAACCGGTATTCGTTTTCGATGGGATGCGAATTTCTTAGCTCATTTCCAGGGGTACTTACACCTTAGGCATAAAATGCCACCCTTCATCTAAAAACAGTATGGACTGGGTCTATTGCCCAGCGCTAGTGGAATGACGTTAAGGGGAATTCTGAGGGAAGTTGAATTATTTTTAAACAGTTCGCCGAGTGGTTTGTTTCCTATGTAGCACCCCACTTTAAAATGCCCCATGCCAACACTTCGAGAGTGGTTAAATATCTTGAATTTCCAACCAGCGTGTGTTAAATTTTTCCCAATGGTACGAAGGAAGCAGCTCTCTCCAGAGTGATAATTGCCCTTCCATTTTTGATATCCCATTCCACGATTATGATAATCATGGAATGGAATATCAAAAAATTTCCAATGACCAGAATTTGTACAATTAGAGACATTATACAAAAATGGAAGAAACATGGCCAGACAAAGGATCTGCCTTGTATAGGGTTCCTCGTAAATTAAGTAGATGTGCAAGTTCAATTAATTGTTGGGAAATAATTCAAAACTCATTCAAAAGGATCTTTACGCAACTGGGATAAAAATGAGCAAAGATAAAATCAGTCCGACTCTCCATTCAATAGGACTATATTCTTAGACCCCGTGGAAAACTGTTTTTATGACATCTACTTAGAATGAATCTTTTCAACGCTTTGTTTATTATCATCTCAAGGAGCCTCCTTTTTTCTGAGACAAAAATATTATAATCAGATTAGACACAATTTCAATTCTTTCTGGAAATAGTTTGATTGGTTAGGTATTTTCGGTTTTAATGCATCTCCTATTTTCGGGACATATTTGATGACAATAGTACTTTTCGTTTAACCCTTAAAATACCATCTCAGTAGTTCAACACAGTGATGAAATAATAATGACAGGGGGGTTCTTTTTTCTTCTAGAGGTACAGATGTCGTTCATATTAATGGACAGTGCTATGTATCATGAAATAATGGAGAAGAATTTCGACCTGTAAGATATCTTCAACTGAAGGGTTGGATTTTTTATCATGATAATGATCTATAATAAATGAAAGTAAAAATAGGAGTATTTACAAGTAAAGAAAATAAAGGTTTCTGGGGTGACCCAGTCAGACATTTGCCTTAATCTCAAAGAAAATTCTTTAAAGAGTTTAAAATTAAACTCTTTAAAGGATTCACACACAGGATTCACAAAAATTTGAACTAATGTTAAAGTGTTTCTTCAATAGGAGATGAAGATAATTTCTTCATGAGACTTCAAATTATTCACAATGTTTGACAGCTGTTGTAGTGAATATGTAAAGCGAAGTTGAATTTGAACACTATTCATCAATTTGTGTCCAAAGCCTGGGGTAGTCTTTATTTGAAATTATATTATAAATCATATTTGTATTATCTGCAATCTTCTATGGAATATTGTATCAAATGGTGTTACATTGCTGATTAATATTAGCCTTTATGCTTCAATCACTCTCTCTCTCTCTCTCTCTATATATATATATATATATATATATGTGTGTGTGTGTGTGTGTGTGTATGAGAGAGAGAAAGAGAAAGAGAGAGAAGGGAAGATAAAGAGAGATTTAAGGGAAGGGAATAAAAAACCCTGAAAAAAGTAATTTTTTGATATAATCTTTGAAATAAACTCTGTACAAACAATTTATGAAAGTTATCAGCGAGAATTTTCCCAAAATTTATCATTTACCCCTGCCAAAATAACAAAAATAAAAAAGCACGAAATAAGAATACAAGAATTTGTATGGAAGAAAAATACGCTAATGGGTTTCAAAACAAAAGAAAACCGTCAAACAAGACCACTTAATATCTACCGATATCGCTTCTCATTCGTAGAAAGAGATCAAACAGATAAGAGAGGAAAAAAATGTCAGTTTTATGAAAAAAACCTTTTTTTTCATTTATGAAGTTTAGAGAATATATAAAGAAGTATCAAAACACATTAGTAGGTTAGAAGTTAGATTATAAACTGATGTTTTAATACTTCCCTACGAACAATTATTTATATAGTGTCTACTGTATCCGTAACTCTTTTCTTCATTCCTAACCACTGACAATCCCCCTTTTAACGTTTGCAAAATCATTTACAATATATTTAAGTGGGTGAATACATATATCCGTACCCAGGACATGAATTCTGATAAAACATTTCCACAATGCAATGTTCTATCAATGTTAATATACACCACTGAATTGAGTGTATATGCAAGGATAGGGGTAAGGCTGAAAGGTAGAGTATTGTGGTGTAAACTATGTTTTCCTTTATAAATAGAGTGCAAAATTATCTTAAATATTATCAACAGATTTGCATAGTTAAAAACTATCTGCTACAAATAACTTCAACCATATTACACTAATTATTATTGAGAGTTTTTCACACCAGCGTTAGCCAATGGTATATCACTGGAGTTTGAGAGACAGCAAGTCTCCTCAAATCTCTAGGCCTCTTCTCAGAATTCTGGTCGACCTTAATGGTGTAATCAGGATGTTCTCTACTTGTCCTCAAATTTCCCAGTCTCTTAATCTCTTTACTAATCATTTTGGGACTGTTCGCAGTGCACCAACTACAATTGGTATCACAGCCACCCTCATGTTCCATAGTTTTTCAGTTTTCTAATAAGGTTTGAGCACTTTTCTCTGTTTTCCCTTTTATTTTCACTCAGTTGTCAGTCGAGAGGGTAAAGTCCTCTATTCGGCAGGTTCTTTTTTCTTGTTGACTATCACTAGATCTGGTCGTCTGGCGAAGATTAGGTGAACTATTTGTATCTTAAAATCCCAGAGAAGTTTGTGTTTCTCATTCTCCAGGACGGATTTTGAGTTGTGCATGGACCACCTGTTTGTATAGTCAATTGTAAATTTTTGATGAATTCCCAGTGGATTACCTTCCCCATCCAGTAGTATGTAGTCTTACACTCTTTTTGTGCTAATTTTCCACATTCGCTTATTATATGAGTGATCGTTTCGCCTCTAGGACCACTACCCTACACTAACTATTTTGTTGCGTCATATCTACTTTAATTTAACGAAGTTTGTTCTTATGGCGTTGTTTTGTGGTGCTATTAGAAGAGATTCAGTTTCTGTTAAATCGTCGTGGTGAAAAATGAGTGTTTAATATATTTATTCTGCACCAGTATTCGGTACTAACAGAGAAAAATGAGTGTTTAATATATTTATTCTGCACCAGTATCCGGTGCTAACAGATATATACACAAAGACACAATGTTACAAACAATTAACCAGAGATTTTACAAGAATTGAGGAGGGTCAAAATGCTTTATAGCCAAACGAATTAAGATCCGTCCAAATATTAATCAGCTTATTAAATCATTGGTATTTGTCACACGCCTCACAAAACGAGCAAGTTTGGCACAAGGGCTTTTTAAAGGTAGGTCCGGGGGCAGGGCCATAGCTCAGACATGCCCAGCATTCCCCAAAATGCCTCAGACCCCGTCGGCAATCCTCTAAAAGAGCTGGGCTGCTTCAGGCGTTAGGCGATAAACATAGCACCTCTGAAGAGGGATAAAGCATGGGGAACGGCTCCTTGAGGCTCGATGAATGTCAGGTTTGGCTGCGTGACGCGAATGTTTGGCTTCCCTGGCACATGCACTAGGCAGCCTCGGCTGACTACCATAGCCAGAGATATGACACCTGAACACATCCGTGCCGCTGATACTACGCCGGCCGAAGTATGACCCATCTACTAGATCCAGCTTATAAAATCAACGTTATTTGTCACACGTCCCACCAAACGGTCGAGTGTGGTACGAGGTCTATTTTTAGGTGGGTCCGGGAGCCCCAGGTGATAAACCTAGCACCTCCAAGGAGGGTTAAAGCATGGGGAAACGGCTCCCGGAGGTTCGAGGTATGTCAGTTCAGAGACGTGACACACCCGACCGATCCGTGTCGTTGATACCATGGCCGGCCGAAGTTTGACCAATCAACTGGACCCAGCTGATTAAATCAATGGTAATTGTTAACCGTCCCTCCAACCGGACGAGTGAGGCACAAGGCCTTTTTTAAAGTGTGTCCGGGCGCCGGTCCGTAGCCCTGACGTGCCCAGCATTCTCCAAAATGCATCGAGCCCCATCGGCATTCCCCTAAAATACCTTGCCTCAGGCACCAGGCGATAAACACAACTCCTTCATGGAGGGTTAAAGCCTGTGGAGACGGCTCCCTGAGACTCGAGGTATGTCCAGAGACGAGACACACCCGACCAGATCTGTGCCGCTCATACCACTAAGTGTAACCGGTCTACTGGACGCAGTTGATTATATCAACGGTATTTGTCCTCCACCAACCGGACAAGTGTGGCACAAGGCATTTTTAAAGTGGATGTGGGTGCAGGGTCGTAGCCCAGTAGCACCCAGCATTTCCAAAAATGACTCGGGCTCAGTCAGCATTCCTCTAAAAAAAGGCGCCAAGCGATAAACCTAAACCCGGCAAGGAGGGCTAAAGTTTGGGGGATGACCCTCCTGAGGCTCGAGGTATGTCCAGAGACGAGATACACCCGTACAACTGTAACCATCTACTGGATCCAGTTGATTTAATCAACTCTCGAAGTCTTTAAACGTAGGCTATGTATGACTATGAGCTAGTTCATCTGGTAGAGCGCTGAAGGGGTGTTTAGCCCTTCTACTAGAGTTTTTTTTCTTAAGATTTCCCTTTCTTAGTCATATCCTAGTGTTCTCGTATGAGATTTTGCTTGTTTGAAGCTAGAAATGTCCATACATTAGTTTTTCTTTTCATTTTGTTTTCTCATTATTGTTGTTCTGTTGGTCTTTATGTTTTTTGTACTTTTTCTGGTCACTGTAATCAGCCTTTTTTTTTTTTAACTTTTCATGTAGTATTCGTGATTTCTTATCAAGGTATCAACTCTATTTTGAATGCTGGCGAGTCTTCTTCCTCCTTCGTGTAGTATGTCTGTGTCATCTATGGGATGCATACCTTATACATCGTCGTGAGTTTTCTTGTTCTCTGGTTCATTTATTGAACTTCTTCCCTCATGCATTTTAAGAATTGTTTCAAGTATCTTCCGTGGAGGACAGCCCAGGTGTTTATCACTTTGATGAGAATTCTGGCATATAGTTTGCTTTCGAGTAGTTTCCTCCTTCTTCTGGGGTATTCTTTTTAATTTTTTTTCATCACCGTTAGAAGCAGTGTCCGCTTCCAGTATTCCAAGTATTTGTAAGTTTCATTTTCTACGAGCGTTCTGATTTTTTATTGGTTTGGTAGTTCTATTCCATCAGTCATTTGTCGTTTTCCACTTTTCCTTTTTAGCATGGCACATTTTTCTATGCCAAATTCCATCCCCATATCGTCATTCTATATCCTCACTGCCAGCATTAGGATTTTTAATTCTTTTTCATTTCCGGCAAACTGTTTCATGTCGTCCATACACATTAGGTGGTTGATTTTTTTTTGCGATTTCTGAAGTTTGCATCCACCTGAAGTTTGCATCCTAAGTAAGTGATTGAGTAGCATAATCGTTATTATAAATAATAATTGCAATAGCACATATACCACGAAGATTACTCTCTGAATTTTCATCTCAGCTAAGTTTTTCCGACTGATGTTCAGTTTTGTATGGTATTTTCGATAAACTTTATGACTTCACCGGATATCTTGTACATTGTGAGACAATCTATTATCCAGCTTTGCATGACCATATCGTATGCCTTTTTGTAGTCTATTCATGCCATAGTTACATTTTTCCGTCTCACTTTTCTCTCCTTGAGGATGTATTGATCAATGTTAGTCTTGTTTACTCGCGGTATCTTTCCACTTCTTCGGGTGACAGTCCGCGGTTAATTGGTGAATAATAAATCTCGTCCCTGATTTGTGCCGTTAGAATTTTCCAAATTATCTGTAGACTCGTTATGGGTCTTTCTGGATCAGGATATTCTTTCCTTTGGTCATCCATTTGGGTATGTCTGTTCCTTGTAAGCATCTATTCGTTTCCAAAGCCAATCGATCGTGGATGAAACTGAATCCAGTATTCATGTATGCCATCATGGAGTGTCATTTTCTAATTTGGTATTTTTTTATTATTGCTCTGAGTGATATATTTTCTCCATAGGACCATATTGGCTCTAAAATTTTGTTTCTTTGTCATCCAGTTGTTGGTATGTCTTCGTGCATTCCCCCCCTAATTGCTGGGAGAATTTTTCCATTGTTTTGGAATATCCTATTATGTCTGTATTTTTTTAACCTGTCTCGATATGTTTTTAGTCTTCTTTCTTTCGCCATTTCCGTCTAATTTATTTCCTCGAGTTGCATCTTTTGTTTACTTGTAATGCTTTTCTTTTTCGTTCCAAAATATTGTGGAACATGAGGGTGATGGTGATACCAATTGTAGATTGTGAACTGGAAACGGGTTCCAAATCTCAGAAAGGTGTTTGGAACTATTGTAAATCAGATTTCACATAGCACAAATCTCCTTGGGAAAGGAATGAATCCATTAATTCTCCCTCTAGCCATAGGTAAATCGTAAGATAGACTGAGCTCTTAATCTTGGTATGCCAACCCATCTAGGAGAAGGAAAACTCGTAATTAAAACTCGGTATAAAAAATTCGCATTGTGTCATATCCTGTTTACGAAAATGGTTGGCGCACTCGGCACAGTCACCGAATGATTGGTATAGGGAATGGAGGACTTGGAAATAAGAGGACGAGTTGAGACCATCCAAACAACAGCATTGTTGAGATCAGCCAGAATACTAAGAAGGGTCTGGAGATTAGAGGAGACTTAGAGGTGCCCGTGGTGTAATGGTTATCGTCGAAGGAAATGGAAACGGCGACTCGAGTTCAAATCCTGGACGATAGCAATGCATTTACACTCGATAATTCGAACGTTGCTCTTCTACTCTTTTATTATTGCTTAACATTAAAAGAAACATTAAGAGCTTTGGCTTCGGTGAATCCGAGTTGAATTGCTCGCAATTCTTGTAGAAAGAAATAAGAGTTCGCCTTCTGAATCTCCTCAATCTATTCTGTATTGGATTTTAGATGGTATCAGTACGTTTTTATTCAACTCTCAAATTCTAATAAATAAGTATTTCTAGAAAATTATCTCCCAGCACTAGAAAACAAAACTGAAAGAACCCAAAAAACTTGGTCGTAACGGCAAAAACAAATGAAGAAATCGTTCGAACGCACGTTTAATATATATATATATATATATATATATAAGTTTCTGGAAATGAAGTTTTACTTTGAAATTAATTAGATTCAAATAATTATTATTTTTCATTACAATAATTAATTCAATGAAATGAAATGATTTGAGCAATGCTTCAGGCAAATTGCAAAATACTTTTGTATATATAAATCTAAATAATCGGAAAAACATCTTGTGAAATTTTTCTAATGATTACAAAGAAACATTCCACTTTTCTTATCACTTTTGTTCATCTCTTCATAGATACTGTCCTAGAAAACGAGACACACAAACACATCTGTGATTTTTACATACAAACGGATCAGCTAATCTCGACCAGATGACCAGGCATATTAATAATCAACAAAAAAAAAAAAAAAAAGAAAAAAAAAGAAGATAACTTGCCGAATTCAGGACTTTGCTGCCCCGGCTACCCACAGAGTAAAATCAAAAGAAAGCGAAAAGAAGGATAAGTACCTGGACCTTGCCAAGGAATTAAAAAAAACAAACTGTGGAACATGAAAGTGGCGGTGGTACTAATTCCAATTGGTGCTCTTGGTACAGTCACCAAAGGATTGATACAGGAACTGGAGGACTTGAAAATAAGAGGACGCATGGAGACTATCGAAACTACAGCATTATTAATCTTGTCCAGAAAACTGAGAAGAGTCCGGAAGACTTGAGGAGACTTGCTGTAACTCAAACTGTAGTAGGAAACCATCGGTTAAAGCTGGTATGAAAAACTGTGATTTTGAAATAAAAACGGATCATCTAATCCGAATCAGAAGACCAGACAAAATGTTGATCCATGAGATAATGAGAAATTATCCTCAAGTGGATTTTGCCGTCTTAGCAGACTACAGAGTGAAAATAAAAGAAAGTGAAAAGATTAACAAATTCTTAGAACTTCTTAGAGAGCTAAAAGAACAATGGAACATGAAGTTGACGGTGATACCAAATGTATTGTGAACACAGGGGGGACGAGAAATAAGAAAAATCGAGACCATCCAGACAACAGCATTGAGATTAACTAGAATGATGAGTGAGAAGTCTCTTGGAGACCTGAGGGAACTTACTTTTCCCCAGACTCCAGTGAAAGATCATCAGCCCAAGCTAATGTGAAAAACTGCAAGGAACGAAATAATAATAAAAAAAAAAAAATTGGTGTGATGAGAAAGATCCCAAAAACGCTTGGTAAAGAGACTGAAAGAGTTGGAAATCGGTGGACGAGCTGAAAACATGCAAAATATAGCATTGTTTCGATCGGTCGGAATACTAAGAAGAGTCCTGGAGACAAGAGGAGTGAAAGACCACCAGCTAACGATGGTGTGAAAAACTCACATGGAGTGATATACTATATATATATATATATATATATATATATATATATATATAACCTAAAATAATTGGTTTTCTCACTTTCTGATATCAGTTCTATAACTTACAGTTAAATATGATTGGAAAAATACTATCTTCAGGTGTTTCTGGAGATTGTATCACTTTCGAAATATATGAAACTATAAATAATGACTCTGATATGAGGAGATGAGAAAACAATGTATTTTAGGTTTTATCCAGCTTTACACACTAGTATCGGAGCAATGTCATGATTAAAGAAATACATTTTCATAACGATTTATTCTTCCAGTATTATATATATATATATATATATACATACATATATATATATATATATATATATATATATATATATATATACATACATACATACATATATATATAAATATATATATATATATATATATGTGTGTGTGTGTGTGTTATTATTATTATTATTAGAAATTCATCACATACCCCAGTTAATTAGGGTACATGAAGTAAAACTTCCTTGTCTCGTACAGTAGGTAAGCAAATGAATAGCAGCCATTGGTTGGCCTCCTCCAGCATCTCTTCTATTCTTTAACAAATAAATGTTTAATCAGTAACATTTAATTAAGGCGAACACAAATTGGCTGGGGGAACAGACAAAAATAATTATGAAGGAAAGTTTCAAAACATGAGGTACTTGTCTTTCCCTTGTGATCAAAATGACGCAAGTTAACGACAAACACTGTCCTGACTTACATTTCCATTACACAATGTTCTTTCTTTTTCAATTATCTTCGCTTATGTAACCATTTTCTCTTCGATTTTTTTCATTTTGGAAAAGCATATAAGACTTTCTTCAGTGGAATAGACAGGTATATTGCTTATTTCTTACTCATTTTTGTAAATGAATAATCAATTCATCATTGTAATCGAATACGCCATCCATATTTTTGTTTAGATATGCAATATCAAAATGGAAAACGCGAGGTTCCGTATAAAATAACCAATTTTTTTCGGGTCAATAAATGTACATGATGATGTTTGGCTGTTCTCTTAGCTATATGTGACGGGTTGCGTTGAATTACACGTGACCATCTTCAAACAACTTCAGAAATGATTTATGCGTTGTTATATTTTCCACCATAGCATTTGATACAAAAGGAACATAAACTGCACCGGTCAAGACTTCAACTCGGTTAGCTAATTTGATATCAATGAACCTCAAAATAAAAAAGAAAAACATAGAATATAAATACGAAATAAAAAAGTGTATAGACAAAATTTTTAAGATTTAATTCTTTGGTAACTAATTTCTCAAACAAAATACAAGACTCAGTGTCTTAAGAATGGCACTAAATTGCTTCCGGGGATGTGTTTCCATTTCTGGAGCTTCAGGGTTTTTTACTTCATTGCCATTATTTCCAAGTCCACACTATCCAGGGTGGTAGTACCTGTAAAGGTCCCATCGGTGCGCCAAATAAGTCAGTTTATAAATTGTTTGCATTAAATAGTCATACTTGAAATTATATAATTATTATTATTATCAAAAGGAATACTTGATATAACTGTGTGCAAACAAATGATTATAGACGAATAGAAAAATGCAATTTGACATTAAAAATGAAGGAATGATTGTAACCAAACATTTAGAAATACATCAACTTTCAACATTTAACAATCGTTAAGGAGGTGATATTACGTGAAAGAAATAACAACAAAATCTATACATGACTAAGATGAATTCAAATATGATGGGGAATCACTCGAAACGCGGATTCTTTTGGAATATTTTTGCTTTCAACCAATCCAGGATCACCTTCCCTTTTTTAGCATTCATTATTTACGGTCTCTGTAAAAAATGAATGCTAAAAAAAGTTTTTAAATGATTTTTTTGATTTTTTTAAAAACTAAACATGCATTAACGTAGAACTTCTGCCCAGATACATACATACATACATACATACATACATATTGGTCATTAAAAAGTTCTAAGCTGAACCCAGACCATAGCAGAAAACTTTTGCTATGGCAACATATTACTCTTTCTTATAAGACTAGAAAAACTGATTTAGATTTTATCTTATAAGTGGTTGTGTGTTGCCACCACAAAATTGTTCCACCATGCTCTTCTTTTTGGGGTTTAACTTAGAACGTTTAACGACTCTTGGACATAAGTTATGAACAAAAGTATAGACACATGAACATTGATAGAAAATACATATATGCACGTATATTTATGTACATCAATGTAAAATTTTCGTTTTTGAACATATTTGATTAAATTGGACCGATACTTGACTTCTGCCAATTTTATAGATGGTCCGTTCAAGTCTTCGTATAAGTTGTTTGACGTATGGATGGGAGGGATTAAAAAAGTGCCATCCTTTGGCTAAGTTTTTGTTATTTCACTGTTCGTTTCCCCGAAGATGGCTCCAGCTGATGCCGAAAATACTTGAGAAAAGTATGGCGTCTTGAATTCATACATGATGTCTAACTTCTCTTGCAAAGACGTGAAAGAATCAGCTATAACATAACTAGAAACAAAGTTTCTACCCTATTCAATCATATATATATATATATATATATATATATATATATATATATATATATATATATATATAGGGAGTATGAATGTCATAGGATTCGGTTGACTCGAGAATAAAACTTTAAAAGTTAACAAAACAAACATTCAGCTTTGTTTTTATAAATCATTTTCAATGTTGTATCTTTTTCCATGATGTAATAAAAAATGTAATGAATATTTGCCAGTTTAGTTTGTGGTTAAGTCCATTTTAGTTAGGGCTTAAAACATAATATTCATCTATCTTCATGGGGAGGTTGATGTGACGTGGTCATTGTTAAATTTTATTTTATCTTCTGCATAATATATATATATATATATATATATATATATATATATATATATATATATATATATATATATATATAGTGTGTGTGTGTGTGTGTGTGCTTTTGAATTTGCATGTGTGTGTCTGAGTGTTGATGTATATTTGAGTGAGTTTATGCAAGTGAGTCTGAGTGCAAATGAGTGTGTTTGTTATTTGCTGTTGTTGATATATTTTTCCTTCTGGTTTATATATAGTCATAAATAAATGTATGGCCGTGTAAATTTATCATAAACGAAGGGAGAGGGGGGTTTCTCCTTGTTTGCCTTACTCCTAGGTTTCCTTTAAACTAGAGTCGTAATACCTATTTGGGTCCCATCTATAGGTAAATAGATCTGTTTGACAATTAATATCGGATAAGAAGAGTTGAAACCGTACAACTGTTAGCAAATTAATGATTATTAACTCGAATTATTAATGTTAGATACTTGATACCATTTAACTTTATTTAAATTATTTGTATTTGATAGAAATTGTTGACATCATATAAGTGTGCAAATAGATTATTCTTGTCAAACTGAAGCGTATTTAAAAATGCAATGGAACATGGAAAATATAGTTATGATTAGTTAAACGTTAACAAAAGAATCAAATTTCGGCATTTTCTAATAATCATGTCATTAAAGAAATAATTTCTTTATCCTGAAAAAAAGATCTCATTTAAACATAAAATGAATTAACTTAAATGTATTTTTCGGAAATCCAGTGTCAGCGTAATGAACATATGTCGAGTCACACCTTTTCTGGAGTTCAGCTGAGAGAAAAAATAAACTTGAGTAAGTGACGCAGCGTCTACGATGTGCAACGAATCAGATATTCAAAATTTAAGAAATTTAAACTAAGAAGAATTTCTTTTTCTTTTCATGAGATGGTATCGCAGGAAACGTCGTTAAAAAAATAACAGTTTCTTGTAGTATTTTTACGCAGAATTTGGCTGTTCTAGCTAGAGAAAGAACATAATGGAAATTTGTCGAACGTAGAAAAAAAACTCTTGCAAAAGATTCCACATAAACAAATTGAATTTACAAGGGAAGATCTTGTCGACGTTTCATTAGTCTGTTGGGTGAACACAAAACTAAAACAAAACAAAAAACACATACGAACAATAACATTCTTAACTTAAATGAAAGGTAATTATAATTGAAAGGAGACACACACACACACACACACACACACACACACACACACACACACACACACACACACACACACACACACACACACACACACACACGCAGATAAATTAGCTAGAATATGTAACTGGTTTCTTATTACTGAATATCTTCAAATTCCTATGCAGTTGCAGGCTGAAATGCAAGGTCAGTTTTCAGAAGAGTTTGTCCATGCATTTCTGTCCACGCAATATTTTTTGAGGTTCATTGAACGGTAATCAACGCAACTTGGTAGGAACTTGTGACGGTTCGGGAGATTAGCAAGAATTGGCAATTCTAAGAACTAGACAACTCTTCGTTAACAATATATTTCTTATTTTAATATGATTATGTAACTTCATACAATAATAAAGAGAAAAAATTCTGTATACTAGGTAGGAGATAAACGATACGGTGAAGAATCTGTTGGCTCTTTTACTTTATCTGAATTAGTATGGGGTTTTTTAGTGGAAAAGGCGGTCTTGGTGCTGTCCGAAAAACTTTGAAGATCTGGAACTTCTTTACGTCTTCTGTCCGAGTTTTCTTCAAGGGGCAATTCTACTTCTATCATTAAAACTTATTTTGGTGTTAGTTTCGGAGTGTTACCCTCATCCCCAACCCCTCTCTCATTTAAACAGTTAAATCGTTCCGCATTCTTATGGTCCAGGCAATCAGGACTTAGTTATGTTTCACAGAGATTAAATAAGAACCCCCCCCCAAAAAAAAAAACAAAAACAAAAAACAAACTAATCCTCAAATTCGCTTTGATTTGTAGTGTTTTTTCATATCACAGAGGAAAACCTTGTGTCTTTTTTGACTGGTACCGGCATTTATAAAAAAAGAAAGAGAAAAAGACGATTTTTCTTTTTTCGCTAATAAATTTTAGACGCCAGTAGAAATCTTCGTTGTGTCCTAAGGGTTTGGAAAAAAATATTTCTGGTATATATTTTTTTATAAAATTCTATGTACAAAGAAATTTGAACTAAAACAGACTAAAGCGTAAGGAAAATTCTAATTTGCATCTGAAAGCTTTCAAAGTTTTTTAAATATTTTCTTTCCTTTTATGCTTTGTAAATACGAAGAATTCCTTTTTCCCTTCTTCCTCGTGCATATCCACCATATAGCTGACCATATCGAAAACATGTATCTGGCATCGTTTGCTCTTCCATGTAAAATATCAAAAGATTTCTTTTTTTTTTTTTTTTACAACTTATCAAACTTTCTGCCTCAATGCGATCGGCTAGAATTGACATATACAGCCATTTAGTTGCCGAAATGGCATATAGTGCTATCTTGTAACAGAAATGACATATATCGCCAACTAATAACAGAAATGACATATACTGCCGTTAAGTTACAGAAATATCATATACATCCAATTAGTAACAGAAATGATATATAATTTCGACTAGAAACAGGATATATACTGTCATCTAGTAACAGAAATGACATTAAATATCAATAAAACAATAATGTTCCTTAAGCAAACGCATAACGTGACAACAAAAACACACACATATAAACACACATAAACACACATATAAACACACAAAAAACTGACATACACACGTAAACGCAATACACACACATACACAGTAAGAGAAACACATACAAACAATAGCAAGTACACATATTCAAACACATACACAGAAAACCCACCTAAATACACACGCAGATAAAAACATGGTGAGTCTGTGTGTTTGTTAGTTTGCTTCTTTGTGTGTGTGTGTGTGTGTGTGTGTGTGTGTGTGTGTGTGTGTGTGTGTGTGTGTGTGTGTGTGTGTGTGTTAAGATGACATATGTTAGTTTTGTAAGACATTTGTGCTATAATAGTTACAGTCGAAGGAAATGAACTCGGTGACCGAATTTCAAATTCTGGATGAGGCTATTTGTATTTGACGTTGCACTAATATCCTTTGGAAATTGATGAATCAATTATTTTATCCCCAGCTATGAACTCTTTAACATTGGTTTGCCAACTGGCCAAGGAGAAGGAAAACTTTGAATTAAAACCTGTTTAACTCCGCTTGAAAATGACCTTGTGTCATATTCTGCTCGGGACAGAGGGATTGAGCAAATAAACACGTTCTCGTATCTTATTCCAAGCTTGTGCAAGATCACGCGGAGAACCAGCAGTAAATCTGTCCTCTCTTCGCCTTCAGTGTTGGCAAGACTCGAGACAGTCAGTCACATATACCCACGTGGATGTTATAAAGTCCAGTGTAAGCTGTCATCTCACCTCGGAAAAAGAAGGAAGATGCCTTCCTGCATATCATGGAGGAATAATATTGCAGTAAATGCAAAAAATCTTTCGTTCATCTTTTAACCGATAACCACTGCATCAATTGGACATCAGCGTACATACAAGGATACATCGGGATTAATACAAACGCTTGAACGCACGCTAACGCTCACTCTCACATATACACAAATATATGTACATGTGTGTATGTGTGTAGGGGAAATCAAATTATCATTATTGATTAGAATTATTATCTCAACGTAACTTGAAACTTTTTATTATTAACTAAATGCAAATTAAAACTTATTTAAATGCAACTTGTAACTTAAGGACCATTATTATTAGTTACTGAGAATATATATATATATATATATATATATATATATATATATATATATGTATATATATATATAATTAATAATGGTAATTTGTTTCCACAAAGATAGACTTACGTATTCATATCAAATGCAAATAATTTCCTTTTTTATCTATTTCACCCATAAATAGGAGCCTAACAGCTACTAACACTCCCGGACAGAATGGTTGTAATGACAATGAAGGAATACTCCACACTCACTATTGCTACAGAAGTAGAACCTTACCACTTAATCTAGTTGTCATGCTTAGACACCTCTTTTAGGGAGATCTTACCCCTTAGCAGGGGATAAAGTCAGGTTATTCGAAGTCCCGTCAACACATCATTGTACACATCATTCTCATTGTCCCCTAGCAATGCATATTTTATGGTTGTTGATAGCACTACATCATGTTTTGGTCGTGACAGTCACTCTTCGTATTTATGCGACTACCGTGAATATAGGCATTATGCTAGTCTGAATTTCCCGACCAGTTGCTACAAAAGTATCACGTTTTGACAAGTAGTTTTGTTGAAAATGGCAAACGTGCATTATTTTCAGGACAAACCACGCAGCATTTATCTGATCTAAATGAAATCCGACACAAGCCAATTTATTAAGAAGTTTTCTATGAGGTTCGAACTCGCGCGTTTGAAGATTATTAGGCAACCAATAAGACGAGATCGTGTCTATAAGTAATGCCAGCTAATGTCTGTAAATAGTAAATCAAAGCATGATTTTTTTTTTGCTCAAGCTTCTGCTAAATTAATGATAGCTTCTAGAATTAATGAGATGATGGGGAAAAGAAGAAAAAGTAGAAAATTTGAAAAAGGGAAGGCAAAATAATGTTCAGGTTTCGCGGGCAAACTATAATTACAAATGGCCACAAGGTAGAGAAGTGTTTGAGTTGTGTGAGTAGCCTCCGGTGTCATGTTCGGTAATGTTATCGCAGACAACTTCTCCGCTGACGTTCTCAGTTTTTGTTACTTGTGCGCAGTTTTATGGAATGTTCATGTATACAAGCGTTCACAAACACGCCCGGCTCACTTCTCTTTGGAAGACAAACTAAACGCCGATTTTTCTGTCAGAGATGACGTTTATTTCCCGAAGATTCTGTTTACAAGTAGTAAACACTTTCAGTGCAGTATTTATCACGTTGCAGTATTCATACTTAACGGAATGACGTTTTGTTTTGTTTTTGATCGCTCAAATAAAACCTTACTTATGCATTATTATGCATTGACCCAACCTCTTTGCCACGTGTTGGTTGCGACATAAAAACAATTTTAAAGCAGGAAACTACTTATTTTGAATTTAGACTTTTCCTTCTCCTAGACAAGTTGCTCAACAAAAGCTAAAGAACACAGTTTTGATTTCACAAGGGGGTTTGTGTGAAGAGAAAAGCAAAAAGCCTTGTCCAGGATTAGAACTCAGGTAGTTGACAATATTCCCTACGATTATTGCCGTTAATTACGGCGCGCCTCACATTACTTAAGTAATGAAAATGAATGCAACTTTATATGTTTATTGGCAAATTTACCGATTCTCTTTCTAAAGAATTCTTTATTCAAAGAAATGATACATTTTCAAGAACCTTTTCAATCAAAGCCTGGTTGAAGAGCTTTTCATATTTAAATTATTTAGTTGATTGAAAACCAGTGGGTTGGTTGAAAGCTGTCGTGCTGACGGATTAAGATTTAATCATACAATATTGGATGCAAAAGGGCAAGCATTATTCATCAACGAAATAGTGAACGTAACAGCGTGAGTAAAATTCGAAATCGTCTACAACGATTTATCTGTCCAGCAAGTTAACATCTAGGATTCAAGATTATCATCATTGGTATTAGATAGGAATACTTGAAACCACACAGCAGTGCGCAAATTATTTGTATTAGATCAGAATACAGGATATATAACTCCGTGCAAAAATTACTAAGAAACAACTGTTCAACAAATATAAATCCCACGAAATATCTACGCTGCATCAATGTAGATAGATTCGTTATTGATTACAAAATTTGGTTTTCCCCAAAGAAAATACAGTTGTATCATTGGAAAAATCATATATGTGATAGTTTAATTAATCAAGAATGAGTTTTGAGGGTTTTCGAAGAGGGTAAGATGATTAGACTGTTGCTATACGGAAGCTACTCTTTGCTTACTTTTCTTTTAACAAACATCTAGCTGTCCAACACGAAGATGTCGAATTCTGATTCGGCATTCCATTAGACAATAGGCCATTAACCCAATATTCTTGTGCTTTTGGCTTATTTGCTTATTAGATTCTTTCTAACCAATTCAATAAGGGAGCATGCCTTCTTTTGCCAGAAACACGCCTTGTGGCCCCAAATTGCCATTGTTCAGCACCTTTTCAACACCAAAGTTTAGAGGCTCATATCCACTATGTTTCTGTGAATGTCGTTAACAATAGTTTCTAAAAAGTAGTTTAGTTTTCTTTATTGAAATTAACTGAGTTCTAAAAGCAATCTAACCTATGATTGGATGATCAAATAAAATGAGAAAGAGTGCTGCTTTTTTGACGGTGATATTTATGGAAAATATTTTAAAGAGAAACGTATGAGTATATTCGACTTATTTTTATGAAAATATGCGAAAATGTGCAATCATTTCTTACATAGCATGTTAAAAACATAAAAATAATTCACCTTGTCCCTAAACTAAGTTACTTCATATATATATATATATATATATATATATATATATATATATATATATATATTTGAATTCTATCTGACGAGTTTGGATAGGCGAAATGGATCTATTATGAAAATAAAATACTATTTCTAAATTTCTTGCTTTTTTGTATTAAATAGCCGTAAATTGAGCACTCTTTCTTGGAATATTCAGTCCTTTTTTTCTTTATATATATATATATATATATACATATATATATATATATATATAAATATATATATTTATACATATATATATATATATATATATATATATATATATATATATATAATCAATAGAAATGATAATAAATTGTTTGAAAAAATTATGAAACTAAATCTAAGATTATGAAAAGAAAACACTTTAAGTTTATTACATATTCTTACAAATGCTCATTGTATATATTTACCCCATCACTTTGCATGAGCAAGATGCAACAAAAGGTCAGTTTTTAAGAGGAGTTTAACAGTTATTAAGAGTTTTTTTTTTGCTGATCGGTTGCCTTATTAGGATTAAAGAGACCAGTTTGTTCTACTATTTATCTATAATTGAAGGGAGAATAGTTGGATTTGTATCTTCCCTGCGTTATGAAAACATCCTCGGCCAATATTTGAATTAGGGCAGCTTTAAATCCCTTTTCTATGGATGGTGTGATAAAAGATCAATTTTTAACGGTACAGAGGGTTTGAATTGTGTTTTCTTTCTCCCAAACTGATTGTCGTTTCAAGGTTAAAGACCCTAATCTATGCTACTATTCACTCATTGGTGTTGGTGAGGGGGTTGATCCATGCCTTTTCCAAGAGCGAAGTGAAACACAAACAACCCATCTGGTATTTAAGCTCGGGTCGCTTAGTTCATTTTCTACGCCGATAACCGCTAAGTCATGATTCTCAATGTACACCTTATATCAAGATGGTTGTCGCATACTTGTCCAGTTAGCGTCACGCTGTTATTATGCAGTGTGGTCCAAATGCTAGTCATTCATTTAAAAAATTTCAATGAAAAGGTAAAGATATATTTCTTTTAATTATTTTTATTTTGATACTTGGAAATTAATTTAAACTAATAGTGAAATGTAATGTCTATCGAATGCCTTTCAGTTTCAGAGAAACTTATTTTGATTTAGTTAAGTGATTTTTATGTTACCTATATATGTATTGAATCAGATCCACTAAATTAATAAGTTGGAGCATAAATTGTCTCTAACATATCCCACTAAAATAACAGCCTTTGGCAGTTAGATCTGGTCTTCATGGTAGCTAAATTATGTATGATATATTGTCGGCTCTTTCGCAGCTAATTCACAGCTGGGAATGATTTACTTCAAGCTAACTGCGAATTTGATTGTGCCAGTGATTTGGCACTGCATCTTGTCGAAAAAAAAAGTGTTATCATGTTTGTGCACTTGAAGCATCAACTAGGATATCAAGATAAGAGGCTTATTGTACAGTATTTTTTTCAAGAAAGAGTAGGCTATAGATTTTTACAAAAAAGAATTATCATCTGTGACTAAGACAGGCAAATACGTTTTAAGTGATTCTGCGTAAATGTGAGACGAGAGTGACAATAGCATTTTTGTTTGTTTGCATATTGAACCCCTACCTTGAAAAAATGACACTGCGAAGTGAGTGTATTACCGTTGAATTAAGAATTTTCTTTCTCTTGATTGGTCTTTATACCATGGTTGAAGAAATAAGTCTGACCTACTATTTGTTCATACTTGGAGGAAAATGTAGTCAGATTCTCAAGGGCATTAGCACTATGTTCAAAGCAGACAGCCTCTCCCAGATTTTGAACTCGGTTCCCTATATATATATATATATATATGTGTGTGTGTGTGTGTATGTGTGTGTGTGTGTGTGTGTGTGTGTTTCATCAAAGGAGTCTTCTGACGCAATTAGTTCACCCAATATATCTGAACCAAAAGAACATGCATTAAAGATTTGTCGAAGTAACTCCGAGGTAACTAATTCAGCTCGAGATCAGTCTACAATTCAGACATTAAAACAGTATATCTATGGATTTTATGACATTTATAACTGTTTATGTATAAATAAATTAGGTCTACGAACAGCAAGCAGAAAACAAGTATTCTTATTGAGTCATACAAAGAAATTTTTAAAAGGGTAGCGAGAATTTAGCAAACTGCCCGTAACGTATATGTAACAAAATTTTGTTTAAAATTGTAGCTGAGGAGTCTTTCGGGTAATGTAATATATGGTTAATGTTGAAAATAATTATAAATAAAACAAGCAAACGGAAAAAAACCCAAATTACAGGCAAGTGAATTAAACTTACAATACGTTTATGCATTATTTTAGCAATAAGTACTAATTTATAAAATATATAAAATATATATTTATGTGAGTGTTAATGTTTGTTCGTGTAAGTAAATGATTTTAGGATTATTTTGTTTTAATTGCTTACTGATATGTAACTCCTGAATTCCTTTGAGGATAAAATTTGGTTATCGTCGGAAAATACCAATCCAGAGTCGGGATTATGTCTTCGACTACTGGATTGCTACTGAATAGGGAGCAGGTTACTGGTATTTAGTCCTACAAAGTTCTGTCGGTAAAATATGGAGAAATTGTTTCAGATTTTATAATATGCTTCTTTTTTATGTTTTGATTGGATGAAACCCTTGGGCTAGGAACATTTACAAAGTTAATTGATTACTTTACCTTCTGCGTTTTTCTTGGTGAACTCATCAACCAACTGTAGTGTCACTTACCTAAAAAGAAAAAAGAAAACTTAATAAGTTCTCTGCAACAAATATTGAAAAGATGTTACAGTATTTATTGGATTTAATGTTATTTTGGTGGAGTAATACGAAACAAAAAATATCGGAACAACCAGAAATGATCAACTGATGGAAGGATTCTCCAATGTATTAGATCGTGCTCCCCTTGTAACCAAATTTAATTTTCATTCCTCCGCAAATAAATTAATTGAATATTGCTGACATTTTTTCTTTGACTAAATGTTGTTGATGAGAGGGACTGACTTTAAAGATGCTTGCTGTTTCAGGATTAAAATTTTTATAGAATGCAAAAAAGTTATTATAAATGGAATACTAAATTATATAATAACACCAACAGCATTAAATGTCATGCAATACTGAAAACGACTGCGGATTTCTTTGGTCACAGTGTAATACTTTATTTATTTTTATTAATTAAAAATCTTTTATCACGGATAAAGATGGAATTCTCAGACAATGTATTTTAATTCTACTTTTTCTTTCTTTTTCTTTCTTTTATAAACATGTTTTTTGTTAGTGAGTAATAATCTGTTTTTCTAAAATTATCTCATAACATATTAAAAAAAGTATACGAGGATCATTAAATAAGTTTTCAGACGTTTTTTGTATGGGCACTTTTATTGATAGTACACACATGAAACTCTAGTCCCCTTCGAAGTAATCTCCTCCGGTTGCAATGCACTTATTGTACCGTTCCAACAAATTCTGGAAGGCCCCATGGAAATCTTCTTGTGTGAGCGTGTCAATGACCTTCATCAAAGCCTCTTTCGTGTCCTCAATTGTCTCATAACGACAGCCTCTGAGCTTACGGAATAACCAAAAGTCACAGGAAGCAAGGTCTCGACTATAGAGAGGGTGAGGAACTGTCTTGATGTCCATCTTGGTCAGATAGTATGTGACAAGGATGGAGTTGTGGACTGGTGCATTGTCCTGCTGGAAATACCACGGACCCGATTTGAAGAGTGCTGGTCTTTCCGACGGAATCTCTTCCTGAACTCCCTTAAAACCTCAACATAGTAATCCTAACCCTTTGGCCAATCCACTCTGGTGCATTGACTTCTTTACTCCTCCCACACCTCTCATCATCCCTCACAGACTCCCTGCCTTCCTTGAATCTCTTATGCCAGTCAAAAACTGATGCTTGATTCATGCAAGATGGTCTAAAAGCAGTCTGAAGCATTCCATACATTTCTGTGGCATTTTTCCAAGTTTAAAACAAAATTGTTGTTGTATGTGAACGTGCGAGGTGCACGATATCTAACAAGTCCACATGATATAGCGATCTTAGTTCTCTCGGGATCGCTATACTTTTATTCACCGTAAAATTTAAATTCAGAGCTCTCTTTGAGAAAACCTGGACTACGAGCTTGATTTTTCGAGAAAACATCACTAATTTTTCAAGTTCTGTTTGTGATACCATTATAAAGTTATTTGTATGAAGGATGTATAGGGAAAAAGTGTTCAAAGGAGGTGATATATTCATTTCAGATCGTCTAAGTCGTTTTCTTATATCACCATTTAATCGCCCACAAATATATAAGACTGCAGTATCCTATCCCAAACGTCTTAAAGCACTGAGTGCTCGATGAACAAGATTGAAGAAAGGACCCAAACGAGACGAGTGGATTATCTTTATTCAATTATGTATGTCATTCTTATATGTTTGAACTCTTATCTCTACCGAGCTACCACGGCAAAATATATCAAAATATACCAAAGTCAAGAATAGAGGTACAAAAAAGGGAAAAAATGCTTTCTGGAAATATGCTCGCTGTTGAATCGAAGAAAAAGTGGTAAACATAGTATTTTTCCTTATAGTGGTCCTAAATTCTAGTTACTCAAATTCGTTTTAGAATTATATCTCTTTGGAAAAAAAAAAAGAAATGAAAAAGAAAAGGAAAAGAAAAAGGGTTTTTACTGTATTCCTGAAATATCTCAACATTGTAGGGAATTTTTTAATATATAAAAGGTCTATAGCAGAGTAAATGATAATATTATATATATATATATATATATATATATATATATATATATATATATACATAAATGTCTGTATGATATAAAAAACAAGTTCTGTATATATATAAATATACATATATATATATATATATATATAGATATATATATATATATATGTTTGTATGTATTTACGTGTGTGTGTATGTGTACAATTAATGAATATTTCAAATGAATATTTCAAAAAGTACCGTTTCGGAATACATTTGAACATGTGTGCTGGAATAAAAAATATGTTCTCATAATATATGCACACACAAACACACACACACACTCACGCATGCACACGCACACATACACACACACTCACACATCAGATATATATATATTAAGGAAGAGAAAGATGGACAGATAGAAAGACTGGATGTAATTGAGAAAGAGAGAGAGAGAGAGAAAGAGAGAGAGAGAGAGAGAGAGTCCAAATAGACAAATGACAAGATCTCTCTATTTCTCTTTCTCACTCTCTCTCTCTCTCTCTCTCTCTCTATATATATATATATATATATATTTGTATAAATACATGTACACATACACACACACACACAAACACACGCACAGAGAAATAGATAGATAGATAGATAGATAGAGAGAGAGAGAGAGAGAGAGAGAGAGAGAGAGCTTTGAGCGTCCTATGTGTCAAGACACAATGAAGAGTTGTGATACAACGAAACAGTATTTTTGTGGATGACAATACATACATACATATATATATATATATATATATAAATTGACATACAGACACACACAGAACGGTCTTTCTCTCTCTCTCTCTCTCTCTCTCTCTCTCTCTCTCTCTGTGTCTCTCTCTTTCACACAACCAAACACACATATATATGTATAATTCTCTTTGCATTGCGGATTGCTTTACTCATTTTTGTCGCGATGATTAGAGAATAATAATAACCATGCCTCATGTCAGATATATATATATATATATATATATATGTATGTGTGTGTGTGTGTGTGTGTGTGTGTGTGTGTGTGTGTGTGTGTGTGTGTGTGTGTTTATGTGTGTGTGTCTGTGTGACGATAAGGTATTTTCATTGCAGCACCAACATGCAGCCATAGTTCTCACTCAAGTTTCATTTCAAAATATTCATAATTTTCTTTTGGACACAAAGGATAAAGTAGAGAAATAACCGGAATTCTACCGCTGCTATAATAACAAGAATACCATTATTCTCCAATAATCTTTGTGCAAATAATTAGATATCCATCCAATGCAATTAATATTATTTTACAACACCTGCGTCAGAGCTCTATGATAAAAATTGACAGAATCATTGAATTTTCTCCAAGTTATTGCAAAATTTAAGTATCGTTTGGCCTAATAAAAATTTCTTTGTTCTCTTGGAATTAAGCTATTAAAATTTTGGGAAAAAATATGACAACATAATTTTTTTTAGATTTTGGCTTGATCCAAACAACTTGAATTTAAAAGTAACGAGAAGTGCTTTGTCACATACAAACTTACAATTTCGAGCAGTCTGTATCAGAAGACAAAACATGTTCTGATGCAGACAAATCACAAATCTTTCATTTATATTTTGATAATTATTATATAGTCAAATGCTGTCTATATTAGTTGACATTTTAACAGAAAAATAAGTTTATTTCTTTTTTTTTTTAATGGCATATCAACATTTGCAGGTTATTTAGTGAGAACAAGAAGAAGATTAGTGATATTATTCAACTCATAGCACTGAAGACAGGAGGGTTCATACTTTTCCCAAGTGCAAAAGGGAACGTAATAGTACGATTAAGTTCGAACTCATTTAATACGATCCTACAGAGTAGACCAAAATGCCATTACACCATTAGAACTCCTCAAATAAAAAAGAATAATCATATATATATATATTTATATATATAAATGGGAGCTTCATAAATATTATCTATATATATATTGAAGCAATAATAATAATAATAATAATAATAATGATAATAATAATAATAACATCAAACTGACATCAAACTATTTGCAAAAAATGAACAAGAAGTGGAAACACGCAATTAGAATATACAGTCAGGACATAGGGATGGAATTTGGCGTAGAAAAATGTCAAATGCTTGTAATAAAAAGTGGCAAATGACATCTAACTGACGGAATGGAATTAAATAATCAAGACAAGATTAGAACGCTCACAGAAAACGAAACCTACAAATACTTGGGCTTCTTGGAGGCTGACACCATCAAACAAGTGGAAATGAAAGACAAAATTCAAAAAGAATATCTCGGGAGAACTAAAAAACTACTTGAGACAAAACTCTCTAGCCGAAACCTTATCAAAGGAATAAATACCTGGGCTGTAGATATTCCGGACCCTTTCTCAAGTGGTCCAGACACGAACTTAAACAAATGGACCAAAGAATAAGAAAACTAATGACAATGCATAAAGCATTACATCCCAGAGACGACGTTGACAGACTATATGTTTAAAGAAAAGAGGGAGGAAGAGGACTTACCAGCATTGAAGACAGCGTTGTCGCATCGATATAACGGCTCGAAGACTATATACAAAAACACGATGGAAGACTGATTACAGCAATCAGAAACGATATTGATAACACGATGGACAACAGACTGACAATAACTAGGAAACAAAAATGGGAAGGAAAGCAACTGTATGGGCGTTTTAAACGAGTAATGAACATCTCACACGACAAAACCTCGACATGGCTAAGAAAAGGAAACTTTATGAGAGAAACAGAATCTCTCCTAATAGCAGTACAAAACAACGCCACAAGAACCTATCATATCAAAGCCAGAATAGATAAGACGCAGCAAAAATAGCAAATGTAGTCTATGCGGTGACAGAGAGGAACCCATCAATAACATGATAAGCGAATGCAGAAATTAGTGCAGAAGGAATATAAGACTAGACACGACTGTGTCGGCAATGTGATCCACTGGGAGATGTGCAAGAAATTTTAATTTGATCATACCAACAAATGGTACATGTACAACCCAGCACCTGTCCAAGAAAATAACATACATAAACTCCTATGGGACTTTGGCATACACATGGATCACCTAATCCCTGCCAGAAGACCAGACCTATAATAATCAACAAAAAGAAGAGAACTTGCAAAATTGTCGACTTTGCTGTCCCGGCTGACCACAGAATAAAAATGAAAGAATGTGAAAAGAAGGATAAGTACCTTGACCGTGCAAGGGAACTGAAAAACTAAGGAACATGCAGGTGACAGTTATACCAATTGTAATTGGTGCGTTTGGGACAGTAACTTAAGGTTTACTAAAGAGACTGGAGGACTTGGAAGTTGGCAGACGAGTGGAGACCATCCAAACTATTGCATTATTGAGAACGGCCGGAATACTGAGAAGAGTCCTGGGGACTTGAGGAGACTTCCTGTCACTCAAACTCCTGTGAAAGATCATCAGCTAACGCTGATGTGAAAAACTCTAATGAGTGAACAATAATAATAATAATAATAATAATAATGATTCGTTCTCTCATGAACATTTGAGAAATTAGCTTTATCAGAACATTTTTGGAAGTTGAAAAATAAGGGTTTAACCACTGAAATCCAGTGAAGAATATTTTACGTTTTTGGAAATAAATTTATTATCCTAATGTGACTGATTGTTTTTTTTGGGGATATATATATATATATATATATATATATATATATCAGTGGCGGCTCTAGCCAATTTTTGCTACTCGTGCCCCGACTGTCAACTTCAGTTCCCAACCCATGGTCCGTGGACCCAAAGTAAGTCATCATAGCTGCTATTGCGTGATTCTCCATTGTATAGCACAGATTGACTAACGTACCTTGCATGGTGTTTTTTTTGTAAACAATCAAGTTACTATATAATTTGTAGTCTTGTTAATGCAGTAGATAAGATAATTTTTTTCCTTTCAAAAGTATAGAAGAAAAGAGAAGATTTTCATTACTATGACGAAGAAAATATGTTTATTAGAATAAAGAAATTGAAGACAAAGATTATTTGTTGAAAATGTATTCATATAAACAAATTTTAGTTACAGAATGTAATATATGCAACATTCATTAAAGAAATAGAGATCTGTTAGTGAAAAAACGAATTAAAACAAGCCGTTTAACCAACATTTACCATAGCGATGATGATGACGTCGGCGACGGCTATAATCTGCAATCCCCCCTCTCTCTTTCTCTCCCTCTCTCTCTCGGTCCCTCTCCCTCTTCCAAAGACAGCTGTCAGCAGTCACATTGTGCTAATTTTTTTGAGCACGGTGTTTTGAGTTGCTCTTGCTATTGGCTACAGCCAAAAGCGGATTTCTCTAACATTACTGTTATTATAAGGGTCTTGTGCTGGGCACGGATTACGTGTATTCAACATTATTTTAGCCGATTATTATTGCCGATTTTATAGGATGTTCAATGGATCTGACGGTGGCCGGACAAAGACCATCCGTTCAAAACAGCATATATTTATGAACTTTTGGCTACTTAGTTATCGAAACTTGTATAGTTACGTAATTTAATTGAGATCAGACTAAGTATGTTTGCTTGAAATTAATGGATGATTTTTAATCCATTTTGAATAACATTGACCGAGTTATTAGTCGTGCCGGGCACGAGTAGCACTTGTCCCATCTCCGCCCCTGATATATATATATATATATATATATATATATATATATATATATATATATATATATATAATAAGAAGCAGATGGCATCCTGCAAAAACTATAACAGACGCAGACTATGCAGATGGAAATACATCAACCCAAGCTGAATCCATGCTAGTAACCCTGGATCAGGCTGCTGGGGGCATTGGTACCTACGTGGACGCAAATAAAACGGAGTACATTTCCACTTTAAGAGGAGGTCTTTTGAAATTAGTAGACTAGTTCACGTATCTCAGCAGCCGTGGCTAGTCAACTGAAAATGGCGTTAATAGACGGCTAGCAGAGGCGTGAATTGCTATAGGTAGGTTATCATATGGAAGTCTGATCTATCAGATAAAATAAAACGGGATTTCTTCCAACCTGTGACAGAGTCAGTAGTACGGTATGGATGCACCACACGGACGATAAAAAAACGCGTAGAGAAAATGCTCATTGAGAACTACACAAGAATGCTACGAGCAATTTTGAATAAATTCGGGAAAGAACACCCGACGAAAAATGAGCTGTACGGCCACTTACCTCCCATTTCAAAAACCATACAAGTGAGATGAACAAGACCGGTGATACCCAGTTGGAGAATCAAGGATGAACACATTACTGACGTTCTCCTAGGGACCTGCCAGTACAGGTCGACCAGCAGGACTTATTTACATCAGCTTTCTGCGGACATAGGATGTAGTTTGGAAGACCTTCGGGAGCGAAGAATGATAGGGAAGGATGGTGAAAGACAGTCAGAGAAATCCTTACTGTCACAACAATTTTATGATATATATATATATATATATATATATATATATATATATATATATATATATCATTTTCTGGTTTGGATTACTAGAGTGCTTCACCTAATTATGATTATCGAATAAGAACAGTAATGTACACGTCGTGTTGAGCTTTCTTTTTGCATTTTCACGTCTTGACACATGTGATTACGTTTTCTAACGTGTTTTAGTAGAAACTTGTTTTCGGATCTGCATTTCAAAACAAATTATTTTCGATAACACACACACACACACACACACACACACACACACACATATATATATATATGTATGTATAATTTTTAAGTAATGGTTCTAACTATGCTCCATATATATATATATATATATATATATAAAGATTGTAGGGTAGAAAAATTGGAACCAAAGATATATAAATATCACTTATATAGTATCAGTTTTTAAAAATAATTCTTGAATATCTCGCTTTATATTTAGTTTTAGTTTTAGTGGTGGCTGTCCATAAGAAAAGATGTAGGGTAACAAAAAGTTGGAATATTGTAATATATATATAAAACAAGGATATAAATGTGAAATGTTACACTTCTCATGACGATCAAAAGGTAGTGTAGGTGAGTAGAGATATGTATATAGAAAATAAAAAAATTAAAAACTAACAAAAAGCAGTGGACATATAGATTGTACAGAGACATCAATAGAATGTCATTTTAAAGAAATTCTAAGATTATATCCATAAAAACCCCAAATTAGCTATAATGAATATATTCCACTGATTTTTATGCTTCAAAAAATCCAGAATTCCTCATTTTTCCCGCTCTCTGTCTCTCTCTGTCTCTATCTCTGTCTCTCTCTGTCTCTGTCTCTCTCTCTCTCTCTCTCTCACACACACACACACACACACTATCTATCTATCTATATTCATTTTATCTTTTCTTAAATGTTAGCTAAATCTTTTATTACACTGATTTTGTAACATCATCGACATCTTTTCCAAGTTGTTTTTCTAGCTAAACTGTGTAAGAACCGTTCAAGTTTGATTTAAATTTTATTTTTACTGATCTTCCACTTGTTTGAGACGCTGAATTGATATTTAATGAATAGTCTGAAATATGAAAACTCCAAGTTAAACGCCACATATAAAAGTCCTCCCTATGTCACTTCATTAAGCAGTTTCTGATTTTAATCAATTATTATTCAATTTATCTGTTCTGTTGGTCACCTTTCTATCACTGGAAAAATGACGGGAAACAGATAGCAAAAACTCAAACATTTACTGAAAGTGGGATCGTATTGCTGTTGTAGGGCTGTCTTCTACATTGTTTCCTAAGTGGTCATTCTTAGTGATGATAGTATTTTTCTCAAGACTCATGTAGAAAATTTTGACTTTTAATAAGAAATTTCTAACACTGTTTTTGTACTGTCCACGAGTTAACATTCACTTTTCTCAATATAAAAACACTATTGATACAGTACTGGTTTTTATTCGAACCACATACCAAAAAAAAAAAACAAAAAAACCTCCAAAGTATTTCGTTCACAGTCAACGAAAGTTTACAATAAAAATTCATTCGACAACTAGCGTTACAGAATTGTTTACTTTACTATTATCAGTAAAATGGACAATTATGTAATACTAAAGTTTAGAGTTTGTTATACACTTTATTCACACTGTATATGGTACTAATCCCATAAATTAGAGTACAATGTAATCAATAAAAAATAAATATCAAGTTCGCAATCAATAATAATAATAATTTGGGAATATTAGAAGCGAATACGATTAAAAATTGATATCAAAGAGAAATTAAGAAAATAGTATCTCAGAAAACATGAAAACTTCTCGAAACCAAACTATGCGGCTGAAATCTCATCGAAGGATAAGAAACATGGGCAATATTCTCTAGTGATATGTCCAGGACCATTCTAAAAATAGACAAGCGAGTCATTCGGACAACTCGTCGAAAGAACAAGGAAATTGATGATGATGTACAAGGTCTTGCATCCGAGATAGGCAGACTATATGTGTCAAGAAAAATTTTTAAAATTTTTTTTTCTTTCGTCTTATTAGTCCAATTATTGAAAAAAAAGTGATAAATCTAAATTTTCAGCACAAACACTTTTTCATAAAAATTCAGCCAAAATTTGAGCGAGCAACAAAAAAAGAAACGACAAAGAATCTTACGCCGAAACCACGTCAAAAAGTTTCCGAAATAACTGGAGTTTCTTTATGGTCTCTATTAAGCCCAGGTTTTTAACCTCATTGTTTACGCTATATGAGGCGTTTTAGAAAACAAGCCAAATGCAATTTCTCATCGAAATATTACTTTGCTTAAAACTGCTCTTAAGAAAGAATGGAATAAAACGTCTGACAAATTTGAGGCCAGCAAATCGTTTCGTGTTGATACAATGACTGAAAAAAATGGCGGCCATATTGAGTAAATTTACTGTTTTGTGTCCATCTTATTTTGTTGTCAATTTTTTTAAAACTGAAATTAATCTTATTTTATAAAATAGTCATTTATAATTAGAATATTCCTAATTTTGCTTCGGCACCCTATACACGAAAGAGAACAAAGAAAGTCTAATTATGGCATCCATTAACAGAAATGGAAATACAAAAGAAAAACAAACCAAAAAACATAAAGAAAAAGAAAAAACAACTGTGATGATACCTCAAACGATAAACTGAGGAAATGGCACACGTCATAGTTCAAAAAAGGAAACCTCAAGAGGGAAAATGAATCTCTTCATAGCGGCACAAAATAATGCCATATAGAATGATTATATGAGATCAGAAATTGATAATACACAACTGGAGAGCACGTGTAGTTAATGTGCAAACAGAGGTGAAACAATTAATAACATCAGAAACGAATCCAAAAAACTACAACAAATAGGATACGAGACTGAGTGGGGAAGGTGATCTTCTGAGAATTCTATGAGATCAAAATTTGACCATGCTAGCAAATGGTATTGGCACAAACAAGAATCTGTCTTAGAAAATACAGTTCTCTGAAATTTTGTTATAAAAACCCCATGATGGTTGATATGTCATTAAAAGCAAAGAAAATCATTTACGGATGAAAATTACTTAATCATTGATCCAAACAGGTTTAATTTCTCTTATTTATTCATCTATTTATTTACAAAGAAGCGAGTAACGAGTAATTATAAATAAATCATGAGAGAAATTATATGCAAAAATTATGATATAACCATGTTATATAAAGGAAGATTTTCTTTTTAATTCACAGTTTTTTTAAAGACTTGTTAGTATTTTTATTGAAACTAGAAAAACAAAACTTTTACAAAGTGATATTTCCACGGGTATTGTTACTAGGAATTAATAGAATTCAATATACACATACGTAACTTCATTCTGATGGCAGGAAATCATAAATCTTCGTAAATAAGACATTTAATTTACCACAAAGTCATAAAACTGTCAGGTAACTCGGTTTATGATCCTCAATGATAGATTATATATCACATTTAATTTAAATCTATCTATATTTCTCGAAATGCTGAATCCATGAATCAAAATAAGAATCTTTAAGTTTATAATGATGAATAATTGACATACATTCTGCCAAAAATGTATACACACTGCAGAAAAGGAAAAATCTGAATTAATAATTCAATACTAAACTTATTCAGACATCACGAGATTAATTCTAGTTACCTGTGAACTCTACAATTAAAAGAAGTACTCAACTTGGCCTTCCATTTTCAATTTCTTCTCTTAGTTCCGCTACTGTTGTCGGTTTTCTGTGATAAACGATATCCTTTAGGGTTCTTATTGGTAAAAGTCTGTGAATATTAAATCAGGAGAACATGTGAAGAATTTGAGTGTATCTCTTCATTCCAGCAAGTGTCCAGGCAAAATCTCATTTACATAAGATTGCATATCATAGTGGAAGCATAGCGGTGCGCCGTCTTGTTAAAAGAAATATTCCTCATTTCCATAAAATTTTGTATACCAGGTAATATGAATATGTGTAACATCTCTAGGTGCGAGTGCGCATATTTTGGGTGGTATATATATATATATATATATATATATATATATATATATATATATATATATATATAAGCGTGTTTAATTGAATAATAGACACATTTTGTCAATATAATTTTGTTAAGATCCTTTCAAGTTCCCGATAAATGTCTTGGTTTCAGGTTGGAATTGGTGAAAGAATTTACTAAAAATTGTCCCGAGCACTTTCGGACCTTTCATAGGCTATTATCAGGGGTTATTTGCATATAAAAAAAAAGAATCAATAGAATTAATTTTTAAATGAGCGACGGCGTTTTGAAATGCCTTTAGTTTTCTTTTTTTTTAAATTAATATTCTAATTTTCTAGATAATATTCTATTTCCATTGATAGCGTTCTGTTTCTTAAATTCATTCGATGTCATCAGCATCTCTGTTTTACCCAACTCTGGATTAACGTAATTTTGTTTGGTTATAAAGAAAACCCTAATAAACTCTTTAATATCTATTGGAAAAACACTCTTTACATTCAAACAAACCCAAATGATGGCCTATGAAAGGTCCAAAAGTGCTTGGGACAACTTTGGTAAATTCATGCATGAGTTCCAACCAGAAACCAAGACTCTTATCTGGAAACTTGAAAGTATCTTAATAAAATTATATAGACAAAAGGTGTCTTTATTATTTAATCAAACGTGCTTAAATGAAAGACTGCTACCCAACTATATATATATATATATATATAATGATTAACATCGTAGGAAATGGACACAGCTACGTGAGTTCAAATTCTGGACGAGTCTCTTTGCATTTCACATAACGCTAAAACTCTGGGGAAAGATACGAATGCAACTATTCTCTCTCCAGCAATGGGTAAATTGTACGGCTGCCTCTGCTCTTTAACATTGGCAAAGCAACCGGTCTAGGTAAAGGGAAATTTTGAATTCAAACCTGTTAAACTCAGCTTAGAAATTGACCTTGGGTCACGTCCAACTCGATCGGGTAGTTTGTATATATGTATATAATGAAAGTGGTCTTACTCTGATAGTTTTTTTTTTTTTTTTAGTTTTTCAGATTAGAGTGCCGTAATTGTGTTACCTGTCTAGAATTAGAATGCATTATCTCTTCCACATCTTTGGGCGGAATGCATCATCGTATTTTTCTCATTGGATAAGAGGCAGTAAAAATACAACAAAAAAACAACAAAAAAACAACAAAAAAAAAACAACAAAAAAACAACAACAAAAAACAACCTCTGGCCCCACCAGAAATAGAAAACAAAATAAACCACAGCGAGCTTGGCCCAGAGAGTTCTATTTCATTTGATAGTACCTTTCCATTGATTAAACAGGGGTTGTTAGACGTCTTTTCAGTTGATATTGAAGGATTAGGTATGTTTGCCTTTACTTAGACGTAGACAAATAGGTATCCACTGCCTTTGAGTTACATTCTACTTGCGTTGAGACGCAATGAATTACCGAATCAGTGTAATATGCGTATTCGTGGACATTTAACAAAATTTTATCAAATTAAATAAATCACAAAAATATTAAATAAAAGATATTCAAAATATCTTTACTAAACATAGAAATATATTACAAAACTTAAAATCAAAAATATATGAACGATAAATTACCAGATTTAATAATAATAAATAGAAAGAAAAACACTTGTATGGATATTTTAAGCGATAAGCTAGTGCAAGCGAAAAAATTTGCTATGGCTACGAAAGAGAAATCTCTAAATCTCTTCTAATAGCAGCATAAAACAATGCCATGAGGACCAACTTTGTTAAAGCGAATATCCGTAATTCATAACAGAATAGCAAGTGTAGGCTATGCGGAGAAAGAGATAAAACGATTAATCATACAGTAAGCTGACGCAGTAAACTATTATAAAATGAGTATACAACTAGGTATGACTAGGTGGGAAAGGAGATCTACAGGGTATTGTGCAGCAAAGTGAAATTTGACAAATTTACCTGATGGTATAGGCACAAATTAAAATCCTACCAAGTAAATGAGATGCATAAAGTTCTCTAGTATTCCGATAAACCTAATCCTGGCGTGAAGATCAGACAAAGTGTTTATCTGGGAAAAAAAAGAGAACTTGTCATCTTGTGGATTTTGCCGTTCTACAGACCACAGAGTGGAAGAAAAGATAATGAGAAAATGTACAAACAAGTGGACCTTATGAAAGAAAAAAGAAACTTGTAAAATATGAAGGTGACTGTGGTGCTTATTGTTGTTGGTGCGCATGGAACGGTCTACAAAAGCTTGGAAAAGGGGCTAGAAGAATTGAAAATCGAAGAATCGAAACCATTCAGAGTAGCGCATTCTTGCGTCAGCTGATTGTCAGAGTGACAGCAAGTCTCCTCAGATCGACAGGACTCTTCTCAATATCCTGGCCAATCTCAAGAATGTTGTTGTCTGGATAGGCTCGATTCTTCTTCAGACTCCTATCCTAGACACGTCATATGAGTAGCGCTCACACAACCATTTTTGTGTGATGACAGAAAGACAATAAAATAATTTTGGAAATAGTTATGAGAACTTTTTTTTCTAAGTCAGAGATATTTTACATGTATTTTGTTTCAATGTTTGCTTTGTTTAATAAGAAAGACTCATTATTGATGTCGCTAATATGCTGACTGATAAGACCACAGCTTTTCATTTGACAATGATTGCTCAACAATTGAAATATTAATCTAACTGGACGATGACTCCATACAAATTTTCTCGGGTACCTGTTTTTTTTAGGCAACATTTCAGCGCTAATTTGCTAGTCTTCTGTCTTAGAATCTAGGTTTAGTTTAATTTGGTTTCTCTGTTTAATGGTGTACCAACATTTATTTAATGCCAAATCCATCCTTGTAAAATAATGTAGTGGTATTATTTAATCCGTTGCTGGTGGCATAATGAGGTTCTTAAAATTTTCAAGGATATTTGTCCAAAACTGAACATAGTAGCGTGACTAAAGCGGCAATCCTATCACGCATGAGGATATCGCATAGCATGTTTGCCTCTATGGCACGGAGTTTCCCCCCTCTGAAGCCAGAGTTGATGAAATTCTTGGTGTGTAGAGCTGTTTGGTTAAGAGACATCTTTATGAGGTGGTTAAACCATCTGATTACTTCTCATGCAATTTACAGTTGGATAGGCATTGTTCCTATAATCCCTTTTAATTCTTTGTTTCTGATCGTGTCTCTTCTTGGGTACTTCATCTCATAGATCAGTATTTATTCCAGAAAATTTATTCCAGAAAATTTATTCCAGAAAATTTCCAGAAAATTTCGAGTTAATAACCTTTTGCTAAGTGATCATTGGTGTGTTGAGATATCGTTCGGAAGAGAATATCAAACAGTTTGACTATATTTCATTTCTGGCAGCGTGTTTCGATTTCTCAATTCAGTTTTTCATTTTCGGTGAAGAGATTATCTAAGTTTTCGACCTCACCACCTTTTCAACTGGGCTTAGATGATATTGATCAGAATTTGATTTCTTTAAATAGTTTTTGATTTACCTTCTGAGGAAATGGGCTTAATTATCACAATCGATTTAAAAATAACCAAGTTTTAACTTATTTAATTGTGCTTTACTAATTAGATATAGTCAGCTTTAGTGTGAAGAAGGTATCGATAATCAATAATCGATATCAATTATCTTTTTCGCAGCAAACAACCGAAATACCTCGTCTTTATTCCTAACGGTCGGCGAGTGGAACTTAGACTAGACCGTTTGCATCCTCTGCAGGGGGGTAAGTCTTCTTACTTCTAAGAGTATGATATTAATCTGCATCCGATTGTAATGCTCTAGTTATGCAGCTCTGAACAGTTTAGAGTCATATTTTCATTATCATTGGTTCAATGTCTACTCTTGCCCCGGAGTGGTAGTACCTGTTACAATCCAATCTATGGGTCAAATGCATCTGTTTAAAATTTGATTGGAATGTTTAAAACAATATATTGCTTCAAACAGCTGATTATCATTATTATTATTATTACTCCCTGAGAATTTTTTATATCAGCGTTAGCTGATGGTTTTTTTTACAGTAGTTTGAGGGACAGCAAGTCTCCTCAAGTCTCCAGGACTCTTCTCAGTATTCTTGCTGATATTAATAATGCATTTTTTTTCGATGGTCTCCACTCATCCTGTTATTTTCAAGTTTTTCAGTCCGTTTATTAATCATTCTTTAATTGTACCAAGAGCACCAATTACAATTAGTATCACCGTCACTTTCATGTTCCTCAGTTTTTTTATAGTCCCTGGCAAGGTCCATGTTCTTATTTTTCTTTTCGCTTTCTTTACATTTTACTCTTTGGTCAGCCGGAACAGCCAAGTCCTGAATTCAGCAAGTTCTCTTTATTTTGTTAATTATTATAGGGTCTGGTCGAGATTAGATGATCTGTTTGAACGTCAAAATCCCAAGGATGTTTTGGCATGTCTTCTCTAGGAGAGATGTTGGGTTTTGCATATACCATTTCAATAAATAGGAATATACATTTAAGACCATATTTTTTATGAGTTGTTAGTATTCAATAGGAACAATTGAAACCAGAACTGAGCAAATTATTTGTATTAGATAGGAATACTTGATAACATATTATTATATAAAAGTAAATTAATTTTATTATAGAAAAGTGTGTAAGTAAAAATGCTGCTGTTTGGTGTTTTATAGCATATTAACTATTGTTAGCCATTTAATGGCAAATCCTGCTCTTTGTCATTAGCTATTCTATTTATCAAGTGTTCCTATGGAATACAAATAATTTCAAAGAGCTAATAATGATAATCCTTGGACTGATTAAACAGTTCTGTTTGACCCATAGATGACACCCGAAAAGGTATTATCACTCTAGGTCAGTGTGGACCTGAGAGTAATGACAATGAAGGAGTCATCCACGTTCCTCAAACTCCAAGACTGGAGGCTAACTTTCAGATGTAGTTTAATGTCATACACTGGCCCCTCAAAATCCAGTTTTTCTTACCGCGATTGACCCTTAGCCACGGCTTTCTAGCATCTTTAAGATGAAAAGGGTTGAGCAGTTTAAAGAATATGGTTGAGAAGTGTTAGAGCTTGACATAACCAGCCGAAGGATTTGATGGGGCCTGTCCGAACGCCCATATAGGAAGGTTGAAAGTGGAGTGTTGCAAGTGATGAGACCATTATTTCACTGGTTAATGGATGACTCAGCCAACAAGATCCCGTCCTCAATGATTTCAGGTCACCAACAACAGCTAATAGGTAGCCTCGTTTGAGGAGCCTTACTCCTCTGCAGAGGTGCAGTCGGCGTATTGTAGAGTCATAGCCGACAAAGTGGGATTTAAAAAAATTATTCCAATTGAACTTTGAGAAAATACACAGGTATCATGATAATGAAATATTTATAAATGAAGTGAATTTCAACATAGATAACCCATAAGAGGTTAATTTGCCATTAAATAAAGCAAACCAAATTCAAACGTTTATTCATATGTTGGAATGGCATAATAGGGATGCTCTTTTTATTGTTCGATCTGACGTTCGATTTTAAAAAAATTGATATAAAAATAATTACAACAGAACATTGAATATATAAATAATTATGATTGTAATCAAGCATTTACCAAGGTATCACATTTTGGCATTAAATAATCAATAAGGGGTTGTTATGCCGTTAAATAAATTAAAAGAAACCTTTATTCATACGTAGGAATGGCATAGTAAGAGTGCTTTTGTGATTGTTCAATCAGGTTGGCAGTTTTAAAAATCGATGTGTGTTTTTTCACACACACACACACACACGCATGTGTGTGTGTGTGTAATTCATTTTAGTAGTACACGCGACATACATGTCTTTGTTTTCATAGATTGATGTATATGGCGTTGTTTACATCAGAAAAGAATTGGTATAAAATTCACTTGAGTAGAAAAACAAGTGATTAATTATATGAACCGCATGAAAAACTTCAAAACAGTTACATAGATCAAGAACTGGATGTTATAAAGTTCATTATGTGCAGCAGAAATACCTCCTACCTGCGTAATGCAAGTGAACTTAGGTGAATCTTAAGAGAAACACCATCTAGCTTATGTCATTATCATTTCTTCAAATTAGATCTGTTACAATCATGAGTTCAACTGATGTACGCTGTTGAAATGTTTTTAAAGACTCGTGAATCAAACTTTCACATGAGTAATATAAGAGCTTTTTGTGCGCATTTCATGCATACACAGCAATGATACTATTCCAGATAGAAAATTGATACTGTTATAGGATGAACATTTCAAAACCATAGGTTCATCGATTGAGAGTAAGCCACCTGGAAGAATTAAAGGGTTCAATCCGTCAAAAATTGGCAGAAATACCGTCAAACGTGACTTTTGGTATTTTTGTCAACCTTTAAATACATGGCCGGTCAAAACTATGATCGTAGCTGTTCGTTCAAGAAAAACTGGCGCAATATTTGCTTGATTCAACTAGCATTGTAACTTGCCTAAGTTCCCACAGGTGACAATTTAAAATTTGAGAGCTTCTCCCGCCACATCCTGTATTAGAAAACCTTTAGATTTGGTGATGAACACTAAAGATGCTGAAGACAATCTGTTGGCTGAAATAGTCGTGCATTTAGATCACCATAGTGCAAGTTCTGATAAAACCCATAGTTTCGAATGTTTTAAATTGAAGACCTCTCCAACTTGGCGGGTGAGATAACACCGTCTCTCTGTACCCATCCAACTTCTTTATCTCTGATAAATCTCTGGTGAGATTAAAACCAATCTAAAAAGACGTGAGGGAAATTCTCATGGCTTAGTGGCTTTCACTCAGGCTAATAATTTTGGGAAAGGTATGAATACATCTGTTCCTTCTAGGTATTCAAGGAAAGCTATTTTTTAGCTTTGGTTTAGCAACCAGTCTAGAAGAAAGAAAACTCTGAATTAAAGCCAGCTTTTCACCTCTTAAATATTGATCTTGTGTCACATCCTGTCTACAATAGTGGTATTGATTAAATACATAGGAATATTAACTTTTTTTAGGGCTGTTATTGAACGGGCTTTCACATACTCAAATATCTTCAAACTGAGAACAAACTTGGGGGAAAAACAGATAAAAGCTAAAAAATCCATAAAAAATCCAAAATAACATGAACAAAGAACAAACATGAGCAACTATATTAAAACTGTTGTTAAATTTCTTAGCCAAAGCTTGTTAGTGTTCAGACACGAATCTAAAATACCCCCAATAGTCGATTCGTTCTCTTAGTTAACTCTCTTTAGACATGATTTAAAGTTGCATAAATAGTTGACACTGAGTGGTTCCGACACTGCAACGCAGTATACAATCAAAATCCGATAGATAGATGGATGAAGGGATGCATTATCCCCTTCCCTAAAAAGGGGGACCTCGGATTAGCCAAAAACTACCGAGGCATAACACTTACAGCCAGAGCAGCCAAAATCTACAATGCCCTACTACGAAACCGCATAGAACCCAAAATCGACAACATACTTAGGAAAAACCAAAATGGCTTCCGAAGAAATAGATCCACGACCTCACAAATATTAACCAACCGTAGAATCCTTGAAGGTGTACGGGCAAAAAACCTACAAGCGACATTAATATTTGTCGACTTTACCAAGGCCTTAGATTCCATTCACAGAGGAAAGATGGAACAAATTCTACTAGCGTACGGCATACCTAAAGAAACCTTAGCAGCAATAACGATTCTCTATAGAAATACCAAAGTAAAAGTACGATCACCAGATGGAGACACAGAATACTTCGACATTGTTGCAGGAGTACTACAAGGGGACACGCTGGCTCCGTACCTCTTTATCATTTGTCTAGACTACGTACTTAGAACATCGATTGACAAAATCAGAGAGAATGGCTTCGAGCTGACGAAGAAAAGAAGCAGAAGGTACCCCGCAAAAACAATTACCGACGCCGACTACGCCGATGACATAGCGATACTGGCAAATACACCCGACCAAGCCGAAACACTACTGCATTGTTTGGAACGAGCAGCCGCAAGCATTGGCCTCTATGTTAATGCACACAAAACGGAATATATGTGCTATAATCAAACGGGGGACATATCCACTCTAGAAGGAACCCCTCTTAAACTAGTTGACAAGTTCACTTACCTGGGAATCAGCGTCGAATCAACCGAAAAGGACATCGAAACGAGGTTAACGAAAGCATGGACAGCTATCAATAGCCTATCGATTATATGGAAATCAGACCTAACCGATAAAATGAAACGCAGTTTCTTCCAGGCAGCGGTCACATCGATACTGCTATATGGCTGCACTACATGGACGCTAACAAAACGGCTGGAGAAGAAGCTAGACGGCAATTACACAAGAATGCTGCGTGCAATCTTGAACAAATCCTGGCGGCAACACACCACAAGACACCAACTGTACGGCCACCTGCCTCCTATCACGAAAACTATTCAAGTTAGACGAACCAGAGATGCAGGACACTGCTGGAGAAGCAGGGACGAATTCATAAGAGATGTACTCTTATGGACTCCCACACATGGCCGTGCAAAAGCAGGACGACCAGCACGAACATACATTCAACAGCTATGTGAGGATACGGGATTTTGTCCTGAAGACCTACCTAGGGCGATGAACGATAGGGAGGAGTGGCGAGAGAGGGTCAGGGATATCCGTGCTACAAGCGTGACATGACGATGATGATGATGATCTTTCTTTCAAAGGAGACAAATATACGTGGGATGTAGGGATATTATGGCAATAAATGCGTCAAGTCTTTTGCCTGCATGCTGTTTCTTTCCTGTCATAAGCCTATGGTGATATTATAAGTAGTGAGAAAAGATGCAAATTAATTTGAATTCGTTATTTCTTTAGCTTTGAGCTGAATTGTTTAATTTATAACTGAGTTTGAACCGCAACCACTGTCGCCAAATACTTAAATCCTCAAGCAATACGTTTACTAAGTTTAACTTCGTCTGCCATAAAAATAAATTTAATATTCTCAGTAAAATCTAAGAAAATTCTACGGGTTATATCTACTGCCCATGTACCACCTCCATTCCTCTTTCGTTTCACAATTAGAAAATATACAATAAACGTTTTGCTAGACTAGAAACACTGCAAAAGAGAGGAAATTTGTTTGGATTCATTCTTTACCCGACCCAAATATAAAAAATAGCAGAAAAAGTAAAGAAACAAAAACTATTTAAAAGCAGCAAAAAAAAAAAAAAAAAAAAAGAAAAGATAGATGATGTTCCGTCAAATCTTCACATGAGTAATGCCAGCTTAACTTGATTTAATACATGCCAGTATGGACAGTAAGAAATAGATAACAAGTTGAGTCAGAAAGTAGAATTGATTGATTGCTTTTTAACGGTATGTCAATCAGTCTACAGTTATTTTATGCCAAGATGGTGGGGATTCGCGTTTTTTTATTTAACACTCGATTTTAACGAATACGAACAATTCTAAAACAAATTTGTTTAATTCATTGATGGCAAGGAAGTGATACTGCATATTTACCTAATCTGCAGCTTCACCATCAGATGTGGTTTAATTTCATACCCAAACCACTACTTTTGAGAATAGTCTTCCAACGTCTGCAGGGAATACAATCGTATTCTCAGCCCTATGGTCAGGGCGGTCAGAAAGTATGACATTTATGCTTAGATGAGCCTGGAAAAAGGCCGCATATATTGTTCAACGCGGATCAAAATCATAACAGGTCATTAATTTGTCTTTTGTTTTGCGATTTATATGGAGAAAACATTATCTTAATAATATTATTGCTTTAATTTCATCTTTGAAAAGAATGAATTCCCCGAAAGCTAACTAAGTTTACTCTATTTTCTTATGCACATCACCAATTATATCAGTTTCTGATACACCTGCGCACAAGAGATCGCTTTCCTGCCATAATAGTTCAAATTAGTTGTTTATACAGAAAGCTTTAGAAGATGACTTAGTAGCTCTGGTTGAGATAACTTGTAAGATCTTGTGGTGAACAAATACAGAATCGCAATTACCACTAAAACTGTGAAAGGCTGAAGATATCCATGCACATATTTGAATCTCTTCAGTTTCCTTCCATATCAAAAACATTATTCTTCCGCAATTGTTAACCAGTTGGTTGCATTCGTGGCTGTTATTTTCCTAGGGACACCAGCAAAATTTGTGGAGGAACATCGCGGTTTTTTACTTGCGAACAGCACTCAAAAGCCATCAATTGTCATTCATTTCCGGGTGAAGTAAATTGACAAATATGCATTCATAGTTTGCTTCCCACATTAATGCTTTAATTAACCCGCATGTGTGGAGATAAAAAGACAAAAGTGTTGCTCTGCTTGTGTACCGTTGGCAACAAAAAGTCGCTTTATCTACTAAAGATCGGCCATTTTTTGTGTTTCTGACCATCGTTTATAGACAGGAGTAAACTGCTTGCATCTTTAACATAAAAATCTCAAAACTCTGTTGTCCTCAGAAACCCGAACTGACTTTTCAAATCTACCTCAATCTCTCAATTTCTACATGACTGTGTCTAACCAACCGACTAGGGCCACTTTGATTCCCAAGATTGATCTTTGACCTTTCACGTGAAATCTCGAAACAACTGCCTTCAAAGGAACGGAGAGTTGTTGTAGCCCTTACGTAATAGCTGTTACTATTTAGAGATTTAATTGTGGAAAATATTATCTCTAAAATATCTGAAGGTCTCCAGGTGACGTAATAACTAATGTGCTGGACTGAATGTGGGATGTTTTTTTTTTTACTCAACCTATCTGTAACGGACTGGGTGTGATGCAAGGTCATTTTTGAATGAATAAAGCTGGTTTAAATCACTTTTCCTTCTTTAAAACTAGTTGCCTAACGAAAGCTAAATAAGGCAGAATTTCCTCCTTTTTACTCAGAAGTTGGAGAGAAGAGATTGATTCATGCCTTTCCCGAGGGCAATAGAGTGAAGAGTTTTGACCAGGGTGCGAACTCGGTTTGCCGATTCCATTTTCTACGATGATGGCCATTACGCTAGTCATGCCTTCCTAATGAAGAAGAAATTGGCAAAAAAAAATCCAATAATATCCGTAAAGATTGGATAGTTTTTTAGTAAAAATGACAAATAGTACTTGAGTAGAAAAATATTATTTTGAATGGGGGACTATATTTATTAATTTACTGCATTCAACATCTTCAGGCTATCCGGATATATAGGCCGACTTAGTATTGAATCAAATCGTCATCATCAGACATAACTGATGGTGAATAATTTAAAGTCACCAACGAAATAAGAATTACAGTGAAAGGTATTCTAACAGTATAAGCAGTTGAAGAATTGTTGCTGTCTTTTCGAAATAGTTATACAACTAACACCTCAGGAATGTTGAAAGATTCCCTGGTTGGTTTTATGGCATATCAATCCTTGTGAATTCTTCAATGCCAAACCATGTTTATACATATATCAAATATAAATATGATTTGTAATCAGATAGTTTGTCGGTAACATTTTGAAATTAACTAATGCTCATTTCTTTGAATATAGTTGAATAGTTTCGGGCATTGTTATCTAATGCTTATGGTTCTATTTGATACTAATCAATTGTTTTCACGAAGTTAAGTTATTTTAAGCATTCCTATCGAACGCTAATAATTCTATAAGCATTTGTTTATATAAAATTAAATGGTTTCAAGTATTACTATGTAACACTAAAAATTCAATTTAAAATCAGTCATTTGATTGCTCACAGTTAAATGGCTATTCATATGATATATAAGTGAATAGTTTATAGTTAATTTCATTTTTTAAAAGTAAGGGCTTTTTTTTGCAAACAATTAAGTATTGCTATTGTTTTCCAACTGTTAAAAGGTTTCTAATATTTTTATTCAACTCTAATAGTTCTATTTAACCCTATCCATTCATTTGCACACAGTTAAATCGTTGCAAGTATTGCTATGTAATACCAATTATTTAAATTTGCACGCAGTTAAATGATCCAAGCATTGCTATGTAAAGGGAAAAATTCAATTTATTTTCTGTCATTTGTTTGCTCACAGTTAAATAATCAAACATTTCTATTTGACTCCTAGATGGGACCTTATCACGTATCCGAGTGAATCTGGAAGTAATGGCAATGAAGGAATTCTCCATATTTTCCAAAACTCCTGGATTGGAGTCTTATTATCTGATTGTTTCGTCTCATATTCAGGACACTCGATGCGGGGTTGGTCTTGCCTTTCATCTGAGATGCAGTCTTTGTATTCTGGGCTGAGATTCCTTGGGTAAACTGTTGATGAAGTTAAAACATACGTTCAAATAAATCCATATCTAAAAAGATATGTATGTATATATACTTATGTAAATGCCTTAAGAATACTTAATGCGTAAATGTATTCAAAATATACAAGTCCAACTAGCTAGGGCTATAGAATACACCGACTGTAACTCTGCAGAGGGATAAGACCCCCAACGAGTGTCCTGGATATAACACAGAACCATCAAATGGTGAGGCTTCAGACTTGGAGCTTTAGGAAATGTGGAGTGTCTTTTCATTGCCATTACCCTCAGATCCACTCTGAAACGGAGTGATTGTTCTTGTAGGGCCCCAATCTATTGGTAAAATAGAACTGTTTAATATTTTATGTGAGTTTATTATCCTTAAGAGGAACTATTTGTGATGAATAGCAATACTTGGAAACATTTATCTACGTGCAAAGAAATCAGGTCTAGCTCGTTTAAAGATAATGTTACCTGTAAAATATTTGCTCACAAATTGTATATCTATCTATATTTATATAAAGAGGATTTGGCCATAAATAATCCACAAGAGTTGATATGCAGTAAAAATAAAACAAACTAAACCAAAAATATCTAATCTCTCTAGTGTAAGCATTAGGTCTAAACATAATTATTGATATAATAATTCATATTTATTTATTAAATAAAAAGTGATAAGCTTGTTTTTGCCTAAACTCTACGCCTCAGGCAGGATGTATCACAAGGTAAATTTCTAAGTACATTGGATTATTTAGGGTTCTTTGTTTAATGGCATATCAACCTTCATTAGTTATTCAATGCCAAATCTATCCTTGTAGAAGAACAGTAGCGGTGATATTTAACCTACAGCTTGTTGGGATAGGGAGGTTTATACCTTTCCCAAGGATATTAGTCCAAAAGTGAACGTAATAGCGTGATTAGAGTTCGAACTCGCTTACTACGATGTTACAGTTCAGCACATTAGGTATTATGCCACGGGGATAAAGCTGCTTTGAATCCAGAGTTTTTATTTTTCAAGACTTACTGCTTAACAAACTTTTTACACATATCTAGTTGAAGGAGGAGTTGGATTTATGCCTTTCCCAAAGTGAAACGCAATCAGCCACTTTCATGATTTGAACTAAGTGGCCGATTCCATTTCCTAAGGCGATAACTGTTGCACTAAATCAAATGATGAATATTCCCCTTGAAAGAAAATACAAAATATTCAAACATTTGCCGGCATTTCTAAAGGAAATAATTATTATTGTACAATAATGTATTAGAACTAGTATCTCGATCTTGTTTTCTATCATTATGTACAAATAATAACCAAGCCCAACGAAGAAGGAATAAAAAGAAAAGAAAATAATCGAAGGGTTAACATGCCATAAAATCTTACCAACCATCTTCACAGCGATTGCCAAAACATTGGGCCTATAATAACAAAGATAAGGACACGAAACCGAGCGTATAAGTATGATATAATGCATACTGAGCTCCAGCTTTTTAAATCACGTTAGCACAATGGAAAGAGATATTTTATTTATGTTTTTCAATATTCCTCTAGTCAACATAGCATTTTGAATGAATTAATTCGCCTGAATATTTGTCTATTAACTTTTCTTTTTCTTCTGCTACAAAGAATAAGAACAAATATTATTCGCATCAACACTGATTTTGCGCTTGGTTTCTACTGGTTTAAAGGGTTTTGAAAAGAACAGACTACTATATATGAATACACTATTTTAGATTTAAAAAATTCAATGTTTTTCCGGACGTTATTTTTTATATCCTACTTTCACTGAGTAAAAAAATCCGAGTCGTCGCTAAATAATGTCTCTAATGAAAGAATCCTCTTCGCTAAAGATGTTTACTAAACTCGATTCAGTGAGGCAGAAGGAAGTGAGCAGCACATTAGCTTTACTATCATCAGTAATAGTCTATGAAATTTGGTATATGGCAAGTGCCCTTGTTTTCAGCGTGAGAATCTTCTAAAAGAATAATTTCAGATAACATGACGTGTAAAATAGCTTTGTATATATGACATAAGGTCAACTATTCATATATGGTTGCAAAGTCATTAATTTATGGAGTCAAGGAATAATCCCCATACCTGCTATTATGAAGTAGATTTCAAATTTGTCAAGTAAATATACCTCTTATTTTTGACTCTCTTTCTCTGTCTCTGTCTGTCTTTCTCTCTCTCTCTCTCTCCTTACATTATATATAGTTGTTTGTGTCGGCTTTGTGTTATTGAATTAAAAGTATCTCACTCACTCTCTTGTGTGTGGGGGGTGTTTATATATATATATATATATATATATATATATATATATATATATATATATATATATATATATATATATATCGGGTGTAGAAAATGTCGCTTATCATTTTATAAATCGAACAACAATTCAATGAAAAAAGATATAAATTCTTGTTATATTTCTAGTGACTCTTGTAAATTGCTTTAAACTAAATTTGGAATATGATATCCATTAAATAATTTATAAATAAAAAAAATCTTTATTAATGAAAATAGAATGCAAAATTTGCGTCAACATATATATATATATATATATATATATATATATATATATATATATATATATATCTGTGTGTGTGTGTGTGTGTAAATATATTTACAATTCAAAATATAAATAACTGCAAAGAAATATTCGTCCTATTACCTTTGTTCATCTCTCTCTCTCTCTCTCTCTCTTTCTCTCCCTCTCCCTCTTAGTAAATAAATAAATAAATGTCTGTATGTGTGGCTTTCACGTTCAACACACATACACACATTTATTTATTCATTTACTTATATATATATATATATATATATATATATATATATATATATATATATATATATATATATATATATATATATATATATATACATTTTTTACTGGGAAATTCTCCATGCTAAACTGTGATATCCTAGTAAGTGAGTTCGACCCTTAGTTGCACTATTACGTTCACTTTCATATGATAAAGTTATGAACCACTTAATCTCTCCTAGTACAACTACCGTTTTTCTCTAAGAATAACTTTGGTATCAAATAATCCACGAAGGTCAAACAAAGAAATCAAACCATCTAATTGTTGATTAGTTCAACGTCTAGTTTTTGCTTAAGATTTAGATATTCAGATTTCGCCCAAACCCTGATATATCATGGTAACAGAGCTTTAAAATATTGTCAGTCCAATAAACCTCAGAATTAGAATCTAAGTTTTTTTTTCCCTTTGATGATGAGAATGCATGGATCTTTTAGAACTAAGGGGCAAGAGTCCTTGTGGTGTAGTTACTGGACTGTGACTTCAAAGTAAGCTAGTTCGAACCTCAGTGGCACTAGTTCGTTAACTTTCGGACTAATAACGTTAGGAAAGGCATGAACACACTTATCCTACCAGATAGAGTATATGTATTACCACTTCTATGATTTTAGCAATAAATAACCCGTGAAGGTTGATATCTAATCAAGCAAACCCCCCACAAAAAAAAAAAAAGAAACAATCCTTTTAGCTTTAGGAGTGAGGAAATCTCAAGTAAAAAATATTTGAGAGAATAACTTTAAAAAATGAATATTCGAATTAAAATCACCTTTGTAAATGTTCACGTTAATTCCCTGAGAGTAGAAAAACTTACAATAGGGAGAAAAAAGAAGTAAATTAGATTTTAGTCCAAGAAATGGAAAACTTTATTCAATTAATTAATCTTCCCTTTCTGATTAAAAACACTTGTAGCAAAATGAATGATTCCATTCATTCAACAAGATTCTTTTCTCTTGCCCTAATTATTTCTTCTTCAAAGCTTCCGGCATCAAATTATCAACCGACGAAGCCATTTCGAAGAATTTTTTGTCTTACATATGCTGTCATTTAAAATTTTCTTTAAGTCTACTCAACATTTTACGTTTAAAATCTACCTGAATGAATAAAGCTTATATTTCATTCGTTCATAAATTTTAAGAAAAATCTCACACAGCCATTAAAGCCAAAGAATAATGTATCAAAAATACCCGGGGAATTGCTAATAAAAGTTTATTTTTGAAATGAATTCCCTTAGATTCTTAAAAGCTTTCTTACATTTTCATAATCAAAGTATAACTTTGTATTTCTTAAGTATCGAGACCTTTTCAGGTTTCGTTCAACAATCGGTTGAGTGATATATTGAGCAATAAGTATCGTATTTTTAGTGCTCCCTCGATCATTGATTGATTAATTGATTCTAACGGCATGTTAACCCGTCTAGGGTTTTCTTATATCAAGGGTTTTGGGAATTGCGTTATTGTACGTTCATATTCAAATTTTTATTTAGTTATTTTGAAAGTTTTTTGAAGACTTATTTCATATTGAGTATTCCTATTCAATACAAATAATTTGTTCACAGTTGTAAGTCTCAATAAATAATAATAATAATAATAATAATAATAATAATAATAATAATAATAATAATAATAATAAGCTATATGTATCTAGAAAAAAGGGTGGAAGAGAACTTGCCAGCATTGAAGACAGCGTTGACACATCCATACATCGACTCGAAATCAATATACAAAAACACGACGAGGGACTCATTACAGCCACCAGACATGAAACTGAGAACACGATGAACAACAGAATGACAGTAACTAGGAAACAAAAATGGGAAGGAAAACAACTTTATGGGCGCTTTAAACGACTAATAAACAATATCTCACACGACAAAACTTGGACATGGCTAAGAAAAGGAAACTTTAAGAGAGAAAGAGAATCTCTCCTAATAGCAGCACAGGACATAGCCATAAGAACGAATCATATCAAAACGAGAATAGATAAGACGCAACAAAATAGCAAATGCAGGTTATGTGGCGACAGAGATGAAACCATCAATCATATAATAAGCGAATGCAGCAAATTAGCACAACGGGGATATAAGGCGAGACACGACTGGGTCGGTAAGGTGATTCACTGGGAAATGTGTAAGAAATTTCAATTCGACCATACTAACAAATGGTATATGCACAACCCAGCACCTGTCCTAGAAAATGACTTGCATAAACTCCTATGGGACTTTGATATACAAACGGATCACTTAATCCCGGCCAGGAGACCAGACTTAATAATAATCAACAAAAAAAAAAAAAGAGAACTTGCAAAATAGTCGACTTTGCTGTCCCGGCAGACCACAGGATAAAACAGAAAGAAAGTGAAAAGAAGGATAAATACCTCGACTTTGCTAGGGAACTGAAAAAACTATGGAACATGCAGGTGGAAATTATACCAATTGTAATAGGTGCGTTTGGAACAGTAACTAAGGGATTACTAAAGGGACTAGAGGACTTGGAGGTTGGCGGACGAGTGGAGACCATCCAAACGACAGCATTGTTAAGAACTGCCAGAATACTAAGAAGAGTCCTGGGGACTTGAGGAGACTTGCTGTCACTCAGACTTCAGTGAAAAACCATCGGCTCTAATGAGTGAATATAATAATGATAATAAGCCATAGAAAATAAGAATAGCTTCAAACAATTTTTCTTTATAAAAAACAATTTAAATTTATATGTTATCAAATATTCATATCGAATACGATTAATTTTTAAACAGTTCTACTTAATTCATAGATGGGACCCTAACAGGTACTACTACTCCGGGTCAGAGTGGACTTGGGAGTAATAGTAACGAAGAGGTACTTCAAAACCCTAGAGCTCCAGAATTGGATCCTTACGAGCAGATAGAGTTTAGTGTCATACCCAGGATACACTTTTATTGTGGGTGTATTACCCATCCCTAGACTATACAGTCATCGTATTCTAAACCCATCGACAGATTTGACTTGTGACTATTTCGAATTATGTTTAATCAGAAGATTGAGTTTTGGTAGAGAATTTCCCCAAAATAGCAATCATGTAGCAATCCGGACTTAAAGATAATTTTTTTTAAGA
>OY757921.1:51157448-51184948 GCA_963585895.1 Sepioteuthis lessoniana
AAGCCGGAGCATAAAATGTAATTTATATCATACAAGATCTCTCAGGTTCGGATTGTAAAAAACAATAACATAAATCCTATTCAAAATTTAATTCTACTAGCATCATCATCATCATCATCTTCAAGATTACACGAATTTATTTAGCTCTCTCTCTTTCTCTCCATCCGTCTGTATCATCTGTCACTCCCGACAGGTCTTACAAACTCCATCCTCTGTGTTCGCAGAGCAGTTGAAGATAAGTTCTTGCTAGTCGTCCAACACAAGCATGACCTGTGAGTGGGTCCATTGGAGACTGTCACTTCTGAGTTCGTCCTTGCTTGTTCACCAGTGTTCCACTTGTCTTACTTGGATGGTTTTAAAGGTGGGATGTAAATGGCTGTACAGCTGTTGCTTCATGGGTTGTTGCTTCCAGGATTTGTTAAATATAGCTCGTCACATTCTAGTGCAGTTCCTGTCTAGCTTTTCCTTCATGAATTTTAATGGATAGAGCAGATTTTCATATGATCTGTGGACTATCGATAATAGTCAACGCTTTGCTAGGCGTATATTAACGTCACTTTCAGCCGATGAAACTCTGCTGCTGAGGTACGTGAACTTGTCAACTGATTTCATAAGACCACCACGTTTGAAGTACTTAATATTATAAATAGATAGAGTGCTATTGTATCTCCTTGCAGAACCCCAGAAACAATGACGAAGAAGCCTGTGACTCCATTCAGTGAGCGACCTCTGACTTCCGATTGTAGCTTCTTTGGGAAGACAATAAGCTTGAAGTATTTGCTTCATATTTCCTTTTAGTACGGAATCCAATGCCCTGGAAAAATTTACAAACAATAGTGTTGCTTCGTGATTTTTTGCATGAACACCTTCGATGATTCGATGGTTTGTTAGAATCTGTGATGTGGATCGATTTTTCCGAAAACCGATTTTTCCTAAAAATTTTCACAATTTCAGGTTCGATACGATTAAGAAGCCGGGCATTAAAACCCTTATCCGCTACGTAAGTGTTATACCGCTGTAATTCTTGGTGATTCCGTGGTCAACTTTCTTAGAAAGGGGAGGATACAGCCTTTTTTCCATCCCTCTATTGTTTTCCGCTTATATACGGCGTTGCAAAATCGAAGTTGTAAATAATCAACTGTCTTTCATACTTTTGGGGTTATTTCGTCCAGGTCTGTAGCTTTTCTATTTTTTTATTTTTGTCAGTTCTTCTTGCGTAAACTATCCTAGTATGATGTCTATTTGGCTATAATTTTCCTGGTATTTCATCTGTGATTCAAAGGAGTTTCTAAGCAGATTCTTGAAATGTTCTTCAGCATCTGTATTCGTTCTTCTTCTCTGGCAGCTTTTAATTTAGTTCTTGAGGTGCTCTTCTTTTGACTCACTTCGTTTACTGACTATCACGCTATTCCTGATTGTCAATATTTTACTATATTTCTTATTTTATTCATCTGACCTTGAATATATACTTTTTGTTCTTACTACAATGTGTTAGTTCTCTTTGTACTTGTTAAAGTTTTTGCGTGTTGACATTTGTTAGCCTTCTTTTATCATATAAGAATGTTGTTTTCACGTTATCTTATTTTTCCTGCTAGTGTCTCCCATGGAACTCCGTGTTTGGATCTCCGTTTGGTTGGAATGAATTCTACTGCTGCTTTCATGAGGACATTGATTGAATTTTCGTATTCTTACTTTGGAATATATATTAAAGATATCTCCTGAAGAGTATCGAATTTGTCTCTTACAATTATCGTATATTTATTGCTAACGTTTCTGTTGGTAAGTGAGTTCAAGTCAAAGCTTGTGGTTTTAAGTGTTTCTATTTTATTTCTGTGTGAACTCACGCGTATATTTGCTTCAAAAGAGGTGTACGTCTCACAATTCATAACGCTATTAACCACTTCTTGTTTATGATTACATAAGAAAGAATAATATTTGCAATTGTATTTTGTTAGTCATTACTTTGTTTTAAAGAGTTCATCGTTCAAATACTAAACCTTACTAGTTTTACACTCCTCTAACCTCGCGCTGATCAGGTTTAATACTGCTTAATAAAACGAGAACTCGTTTTTCTTTCGTTTCAGTCTTTCCTTTCTTTCTTTTGTTTTTTTATTTCTTTCTCTCTTTTCTTTCCTTTTTTGCTTTCTCAGTTATTTTTGTATCTGTTCTTTCTTTCTTCTTCTCGTTCCTTCTGCCATCATTATTCTTTTCACCTTCTTACTTTTTTATTCTTAATTTCTTCCTGTCTTCCTTTCTTTTTAATCTTCTTTCTTCATTTATTGGTTTCCTTCTATTCATATTTTTCGGTCATTATCTATCTCAGAGGTTAAATAATGGCATTAAATCTTATTTTATTAAATATATTTCCTACAAATCTTTCTCACTCATAAGATTTAATCAGTTTAAACAGAAACTATTCTACATTTTTCAATCGATTTTTTCTTTATTTCTTTTTCTTTATTTTCTGAATTTCTTTTAAAAAATCATCTGTAAATTCTTTAAATTTCTGCAACAAATACAAAAAAGATATTTGGTCTGCCTTTAAACATGTTTCAGATGATGATGACATTCGTATTGTTCTTCATGCTGTATCAGGAATAAACATTCACCCTACAGGGTAAACAATTCGTTAGTCCTTTCCTCCGGGGATGTTGACTTTGGAGATTACTTCAATGCCAGCTGCCGACAAAGTTTCCACAGAGTTGGCCATTGGGACAACCACATTCAGCTTTCGTCAACCGAAATAGAACACCGAAGTAGAATTAGTCCCTTTGTATTTCTGTTATCTGCCCCCGGCTCGATTTTTTTCTACTCCTGAATCTTCTGGAAAGATCAGAAAATGTTAGTGATAACAGGCACAAGACGTTTAAGTTTGAACACAGTCTCCTTCTGAAATGAAAAAAGGCTACAAAAAACAGCATTTTGCAGCAGTCAGAGTGGAAAAAATCATTTGAAAAATCAGCATTCGTACAAAGGAAAAAAGGTTTTCCAACTATTTTACGTTGCTCTCGCACTTTTAATTAAAGATCAGTTTACTTATTTATTTTTATTCTTGATTTTGCTCATGAAAATCCGGTTACAGAATGAATGCATAGCTTATAACAATGGTTTACAAAGAAATTGAGGCAAGCACAAAAATACCCGTTTTTACCTAATTTGAGGATGTTGAATTCAAATTTGAAATCCGTTTTTACTCTAGCTTTTTAGATATGCATCGTGTGCATTTTGTGCATATACGGTACATAAAGGCGTATATGAATTCAGGGTTAATTCTAATATTGTGAGACTTATGGCTTTTTTAGTTATCATGTACTAAATGTAAGTGATAGCATTACATATATATATATATATATATATATATATATATATATATATATATATATATATATATATAATTATATATAGTTATATATCAAGACGGATTTTGACAGTTAAGGCAGCAGGTCTCAATCCACACTCTGGTAGTCATTGGAAGAGGTTGTCTCGCAGGCGGCGCAGGAGGTTGGTGTCCCTTAACTATCGTGTTACACATCTTTTGGGTTACTAAATATTAGTATTACATTTTCAAATGCACAGTTAGTTTTACTTTGTTATATTTTCAGATTCTCCAATGGCTTCAAGCAAGTCAAAATGTCGAGGATGCCTCAATAAGGCCAGTTCTTTCTGCTACGTGTGTGGGGACTTCACAACAGTTGCACAGCGTCGAACCATCACTTCCCTCCTCAGAACCGCCTACTTTCACTATTTTGACTGTAAAATTGGTTATCGGGACAAATCTTGGGCTCCACACATCTGTTGTAAACCCTGCTACAATGGACTAACTGCATGGTTTAATGGCAAGAAAACGGCTTTCAACTTTGCAGTTCCGATGGTTTGAAGAGAGCCGCGAAACCACACAAATGATTGTTATTTTTGTTTAACTAATATAACTGGTTTCAATGCATCTTCTAGGAAAAAGATCAAATATCCCAACCTTCGATCAGCTGTGAGACCCGTTCCCCATTCAGATGATCTTCCTGTACCCACATCTCCAGAAAATAAGGATCTTCTTTCCTCACCAGATGAAGAAATCCCTTCAAGGGAGGATTCTGCCGAGTCAATATCTTTGAAAGAAGACCTGAATGATCTTGCTCGTGATTCGTATCTGTCAAAACAGCAGTCAGAGCTCTTGACTTCTCGACTTAAACAGTGGAACCTAGTCCAGGAAGATGTAAGGATCACCAATTTCAGGAATCGGAACAAAGACCTTGCTTCCTTTTTCGACATGGAAAACAAGTTGTGCTACTGCACAAACCTACCTGGCTTGTTTACGTCCCTTAGTTTGTCACATAATCCTTCAGACTGGTGTCTTTTCATAGACTCTTCCAAGCGAAGTCTCAAGGGTGTTCTTCTGCACAACGGGAATAAATATCCCAACATTCCCATTGCACACTCTATCCATCTAAATGGGTCCTATGACAATATGGAGCTTCTTTCAGAAGCTATCAAGTACAGCGAGTATCAATGGAGTCTGTGTGGGAACCTCAAGGTCATTGGTCTTCTTATGGGTATGCAAGCGGGCTTCACAAAGTATTGTTGTTTTCTCTGTCTCTGGGATAGCTGTATCCAAGCATTACAAGCAGAAAGACTGGGGGTCTAGAAGCACTTTTGTTCCTGGTGAACACAGCCTCAAGCCTGGTGGACAGGAATAAGGTGCTACTTCCTCCTTTTCACATCAAGCTTGGTTTGATGAAGAATTTCGTGAAGGCGTTGCACAAAAAATGGTGCTGCCTTCCAACACTTGTCTACTGTGTTCCCAGGTCTTAGTGCTGCTAAGCTCAAAGAGGGAATCTTTGTCGGATCTCAGATCCGAGAAGTGCTGAATGATACTGATTTTGAGGAGCTTCTTAACTTAAAGGAACTGAGAGCATGGGAAGCATTCAAGTCAGTCTGTATTTGCTTCCTTGGTAACACACGCGTACCAGATTACCAAGCCTGTATTGAGAAGTTGCTAAAGTCTTACGAGGATATGGGGTGTCGAATGTCACTCAAGATTCGTTTTCTCCATTCCCACTCAACTTCTTCCCACCAAACCTTGGAGCAGTGAGTGATGAGCATGGAGAAAGATTCCATCAAGACATTACGAAGATGGAGAGCAACTATCAAGGCAAATGGAACCCCGGCATGATGGGAGACTTCTGCTGAATGCTCTTGCGTGACATCCCGGAGTCAAAATACACCAGATCTTCTAAGAAAACACACTTTTGACTGTCTGTGGTACTACGAATTGTGTAATTGTGTCATCCAAGTATATTGATTCAATCAGTGTTCTTTATATATTCTGTTTTATCTGTTATAAGCTGCTGCAACTCTTGAAATATGCATATATATTCTCTGTTTATACTAAAATGAGACTATTTAAAAGCCAGAAAACTAGACGTGATAGAGCAAAACTATCTATAAATCTGAGTTCAGCACAACCAAATTAACAAAAAACACCTATCCCCATTCTTGCATCAGACCAAAAATTTATTTTTGTAAACCAGTGTAATTAATAGTTATGTTAAAATTTGTTTTGTGGTATTTTATGGACTAAGTAAGGGTTTCAAGAATTTCATTAAAAAACAAAATAAAATCAAAGTCGTTTCAAATCAAATAAAAAGTGATCTATTTGAATGCAGTCAAAACTAAACAATTTTATTGTCATCAAACGACTAAATCAGAATAAATACATTGGCTAACACAATCAAAGAAAAAAATCAACTAAAGTCAGTCGAAAAATCATTGAAAGGTACATAAGTTTGGTTTCTTTGTTTAATGGCATATCAACATTTGTGGGTTATTTAATGCTAAATCCATCCTAATAGAAGAACAACAACGATATTATTTAAACCATAGGTTGTGGGGATTAGGGATCTCATAACGTTCGCAAGGGTTTTAGTCTGAAAGGGAACGTAATAACACGACGGAAGTTCGAATTCTCTTTCTATGAGACTGCAGTCACCAAATATCCACCGGCTACATAAACCAATATGGAAGGGAGACAAGTACACAGAGCAGAGTATGAGTGAAATAAAACCACTGCACTTTCGTTGGGACCTACGTTTAGCGCAATGGTTATAGTAATTGAATCGGTGACTCGAGTTCAAATTCTGGACTGTTTCTTTCATTTCACGTTAATGCTCTTTGAAAAGCAATGTATCCATTTACACTGCCCCCTAGATATGGATAAGTAGGTAGTAGGGTAGACTGGGTTATTGATCCGTATATATGAAAAGGAAAACTCTGAATTCAGATCAGATTAACCCCGCTCAAAAGTGACTTTGAATCACATCCTGCTCGTGAAATAGGGTTTGGTTAAATATATAAAATATACCGACTGCATTTCTTGCAGAGGGATTAAAACATCGGCAAAACATGTGAATAAATAAATAAGTAAATAAAAAACGGCACTAAGTTGCATCCTTTGGCGGGGCTCCAGTTCTGGGCAGTGTGGAGTCAGATATTTGATGTTAAAAAACCCACTACGGATTGATATACCACAAAACAAACCCTAAAAAAGCTTTGGCTTGAGTGACTAACAGTACTTAACTGTAGAATAGAAGTAATGTCATTGTCAAATAAAATGAAAAGTGATCTTTTTTAATGCAATCATAAATCAGTACTTTTTAAATCTGTGAATAAACTGGTTGAAATATATATATATATATATATATATATATATATATATATATATAAAGTTCTAAATAAGAGGACTATAAAAAGTGAATGAAAACATTAACTATCAATTTTCAAATGCCTTTTCAGAGTTTTCAGATTTATATTTAATCCTACAATAAAGATGCATCGGATCGTATTTTTATTGTCTGATTGTGTGGTGCAACGGTTTAATATTGTAGCCTATTTAAGATATTTGACTTTATTTTCCTTCGTAGAGGGGATGCTATTATTCTATCCAGTAATTTTTTGTCCAGGGATTATAAGGAAGCAAGGAAAGACATTGACCTGGACTAATGGAATTTGTAAGCGCAGTACAAAGCGATGATGTGTGAATCGAAACAGTTTTTCTTTTCATTTGCTCCGAGATTTTTCATTTAGCACAAGATAATCGCCAATGTTCTAATACTTATATATCTATTTACATTTTCTCCTTTTCGAAGTGACTCATTCTGTATGGCAATCGCCAAGCGGAAAAATATTTAGAACTCTTTTACAAATATCTCATCTCCACATTCGCCGTCACTCAAAGGTATTTTCTTACATTTCAAATGAACTGGATTTGTCAATAGACTGCTTTCAACTTACGTGGGTGTAATATATTTAGGCATTTTATTGAACGAACCAGTGTAGCTGAGTTAGCTCTCTCGATATATATATATATATATATATATATATATATATATATATATATGTGTGTGTGTGTGTGTGTGTATTTACATGTGTGAGTGTCTTTGTGCAACCCAGTGTGGATGAATTAAGTGTATATGGGCAAGTTTCCCTCGTAGACATAATTCTTAAATGAACCATGATTGTAAAGCTGCTTTTAAAAATATCTTTAAGACGTTGGTCACAAAGATATTAGGAGACTCATGGTGTAACTATTATCGTCGTAAGAAGTGGACTTGGCTAGAATCCCGAGTTAGAATCCCGAATGAAGCCGTTTGCATTTTGCATAGCGCTAATGCTCATAGGAAGGGTGTGAATCACACTATTTTCCTCTTGCTATGTGTAAATTGTGGGACAGACTTAGCATAGCAACAAGTCTCTGAGAAGGAAGGCACAGTATTCAAAACAAATCTGGAGAGGGATGGGATGTATCAGATTACTGCTCAAGAGTAGTACTCCCATGACTAAACCAGGTTATGGCTATAATTTTAAAATACTGGACATTCTCTCAAAACATTGACAGATAATACGTGAAAGTCATGTAAATATCTAAGAACATTTGAATGTTCTTATAAAATTTTGATAATTTTCTGAGTTATGGGATTTGACATCAGAAAGAGTCTTATTAAAGAGGGTAATTTTATTTGTCTTATCAGCAATTTTTATTCTTTCTCTCTCTCTCTCTCTCTCTCTCTCTCACATGCATTCGCACAACACGCACGCACGCACACACACACACACACACACACACACACACATATATATATATATATAGCCAAGGTATGAAGAGTAAATTGTTGCCATTTTAGTTTATCAATTTAGCGCATGGGTTTCATTTGTTCCAGATTTTCTCTACCATGCGGCCAACTTGTGTCAGTTGGGCACTTTCTGTGAGGAAAGTAGCGTCATGATTGCATTTACTGGGAATCCTTTTTGAGATGAGTCTTCTAAATCTGAGTATTCATTTTATTCCTGGAGGAATGAATTACATCATGACGCTAAGTATTAATTTTATTATCGGATAGGAATGCTGAGTCTTGTAACCGTATCCCCCACCAAATCCAACCTTGATCACCATTCGGCGCAACGGATAGAGGCGTTGAGTCTCTACTGTTCCCGGTGAGCATTGTCAGAAGATAGCAGTTTTCAATTCCTACCAAATCTGGCCAGAGGGTTACTTGGTCAAAAACGTGGTGCGATAGACAACAACTATGGAAGGCAGTAATTACTGGGGATACGGTTACACGACTCACCATTCCTATCCGAGGTCGCGGTTAATCACCTGAAGACGGCCAGAGGGGAAATTTGGCCGAAACGTAGTGAGAAAGACAACAAAAACTACCAATATGAAGACAAAAGTCCGCAATAAAATTAATACTTAGCGTCATGATGTAATTCATTCCTCCAGGAATTTTTAAACGGCTTGCTGTACTGTCTGGGATTCTCGCTAGTAACACCAATACGAATATTTCAGTGTGTTTGGGTGTCAATATAAGGACAGATTCGTATTCATAATAATGAAAGCCAAACACCCAGTTCCCATGAAGGTGCTTGCAATGGTGAGGTTATACCTCCAATAATCTTCCAACATAACCTCAGATTCAACACAGAGGCCAATATCAAGTTCCTGGACGAGTTAGTGCAGCCCTGGATCAAAATCGTGCCTGCAAGAAGACCCTGCGGCAATTAATAGGATTCTACGCCATCCCACACAAGAAGGAGAATTTAATATTCGCTGTGAGAAAATTTCTATCATATCATTTGTATATTCTTTCTGCTTAATATATCTGATTGCAAGAGATTTGTTGGAAAGGATTGCAAGAAGTTCAGAAGTGGTCTGGAGGCCATAACGATTTCTTTGAGCAAATTTAATCAGTTATAATCTAATTTATTTTCAGGCAATTTTGGTAAATATATCTGATAAATTGAGATGTCAAAGTTATTTTAATTTTTGCGTGATTTAGACTACAATTGACTCATTACTCCCTTTATCTAGGCATATATATATATATATATATATATATATATATATGTGTGTGTGTGTGTGTGTGTGTGTGTGTTCAAAAGTACATGGACTATATAAGGAAATGACGCTAGTAATTCATATATAACGCTGAAAGATATAATGTACTTAAGGCCGTTAAAAAAAGAAACATTTAGAAATAAATACGTTTTTTATGCTATTTCGAGGAAACCTTTTCTCTTCGTCCGATGATGATAAGAACAAGGAAACTGATGTGATGTCAGTCCAGACAGAGTTGCATGAAATTTTAACTACATATTCAATAACTTAACTTCAATTTACTTTTTACAATTCCCAATTTCTGTCTAAAAGAAAGAAAAACCTACTTTCATCTGTTATAACATAAGGAGTTACTGTTTATTGGTCAGCTTCTGTGTTTTAGTTAATTATTTAGACTATCTCTTGGCTTTATTATGGAAAGAGAGGAAAAGTGCAATAAGTATTTGTGTCTTATAAGTTTTACGTTTGCGTATTAAATTCACACAACCGGATATCTTCGAAACGGAAATAAGTTTTTTCAACAACAACAAACAAAAAAAAAAAAAAAAAGAAAGAAAAAGAAATGAAATAAAACCTTCAATACCTAAACAAAGAAATGTAGATAGACAATTGTTTTTCAGCTGAATTAAATTAATTTAATCATCGAAAGGATTTATTTAAGTCCTCAAACAGTATATTTATTGCACCTAAAGACATCCATACCAAAAATATCGTCGCAGCGAAAAACAACAAAGTAAAAACAATAAAAAATTTAAAATAGTATAAATGGCTAATATTTTTGCGACATATTTATCCAGAGTTTTTAAAGCGAATAAACAAGATCCTAGTCAGTTGCTGTGAAAAGACTTTAGTCTACCGTTGACAATTTTATAAATACCCTTTCTTCCAAATTAAGGTGACGATGTAAGACCGATTAAAAGAAAATTTTTAGAAGAGCATTAGTGTACTGTTTTTAAACAAGCACCAAAGTAGGGTGTCTATACGAACATATTTCGTCATAAAAATAAGCTAAATGTATTTATCACGGAATTATCTTTCAAAAAAATCTAAAAACCATTTAGTGACAGCTTCATTGACTAAATGATTGACGTTAAGTGACGTGACAAAAAAAAAAAAATTAAAAATCAAAAATTAGAAATTAAAAAAGCATGTTGCTTCGTGTAAAAAAATATTTCAATATAAACTTCTACTAAAATCCAATTATTATTTGATTTTTGGTAAATTTCCAATTGAATTATTGGTATTAGATGCTTGAAACAATTTAATTGTGTTCAAACTAAAGAAAAATATTAACCAAAACGTTCGGAGTTTGTTGATAATGCTTAAAAGTATTTCGTATTCTAGATATGAAATTTAACTGCATCTGAGAGTAATGCTCCAGTGTTGGAGTTTGGGGAAAGTAGAGTACCCGCTTATAACCGTTGCTCTTTGATCCACAGCTACAGGTTCAATAGAATAATTCAGTCATTTAATAGGGATTATTATTAATACTAAATAAGATTATTAGTGTTAAATAGCAATACTTAAAACTACTTAACTGTGTAGAAATAAAATCATTAGTGTTAGATTGGGATTCTGGAAAAACCATGTAACAGTGTGCAAACGAATGAGCTCTGGATCGTTTAAAATTTACAAAATGATTATTCATTTACAAATACAAGATTTGACATTAAGTAACACATAAGGGTTGATATGCCATAAAACTCAACCAAACCCAACCAATTAGGTTAAGAAATAAAACATCACTAATGCTGTACCAAATACAAACCACTCTTTTATACACCCTAACTCTCTCTCTCTCTCTTTATATATATATATATATATATATGTGTGTGTTAGGTCTGTGCAGCGAATCACTCATTTTCTTTTTAAAGAAATTCTCATAGAAGGAACTTAAAAATTAATTCATTATTTTTTCAATGTGATATTGATTTGAGAATTTCTTGCAGATCAATAAATGATCGAGATGTTTTTTTAATAAAAGATAAACATAAGTCGTGTGATGTATCTTCATCATTTAATCATATCAGTTTAATAATCTCATTTTTAAAAATGTTTTCAAGTTTTGTGTTATCATTTAACAAAACAAACATATATATATATATATATATATATATATATATATATATATATATATATATATACGAGGTGCACGCGATACATTTTCCAGACTATTTTGTATGGGCATTTAAAATTGTCAAAGACTCTTGAAAATTCAGTATCTTATTGCTATACATCTTATGAGATGGCTGATCAATTTCTATGACCAATTTCAGGTTCAAATGAACAGCTACAACAGGAATTGGAATACACCCGACTAAAACCTGATTGTCACAGCTGCTGAATTTCAAAAATGCAATCTGACACTTTAAAAGAACGATATGCAATAAAATTCTGTTTTAAACTTGGAAAAAATGCTACAGAAACGTATGGAATGCTTCAGACTACTTTTAGACCATATTGCATGATTCGAGCATCAGTTTTTGACTGGTATAAGAGATTCAAGGAAGGCAGGGAGTCTATGAGGGATGATGAAAGGGGTGGGAGGAGTAAGGAAGTCAATACACCAGAGTTGATTGGCCGAAGGGTTAGGGTTAGGGTTTCTATGTTGAGGTTTTAAGGGAGTTCACGAAGAGATTCGGTCGGAAGAGGCCAGCACTCTTCAAATCGTCTCAGTGGCATTTCCACCAGGACAAAGCACCAGTCCACAACTCCATCTTTGTCACAGACTATTTGACCAAGACTGTTTCTCACCCCCCCTATAGTCGAGACCTTGCTCCCTGTGACTTTTGGTTATTCCCGTAGCTCAGAGGCTGTCGTTATGAGACAATTGAGGAGATAAAAGAGGCTGTGACGCAGATCATTGACACGCTCAGACAAGAGGACTTCCATGAGGCCTTTGAGAAGTTGTTGGAACGGTACAATAAGTACATTGCAGCCGGAGGAGATTACTTCGAAGGGGACTAGAGTTTCATGTGTGTACTATAAATAAAAGTGCCCATTCGAAAAAAGTCTGGAGACTTATCGTATGCACCTGGTATATATATATATATATATATATATATATATATATATATATATATATATATATATATATATATATATATAATCGCTAAATTGAATGTTGTTTTTTCTTCAAATTTGAATCCTCTAGTTGCCTACACACATATTTGCTCTAATTAATTGGCCGACGCGAAGATGGTAATTTTGGGTAAATGTATATATACACTTTCTCTTTTAGTAAAATATGATTTATTCATGAATAATTTAACAATAAGTTAATTTCAGTCTATTATATAATCACCATTATTTTGAATCATCAGGTAATTTCCGATTGCGTTTGAAATACCGGAATTTTGAAATGCGGATGAAAAATCTGTGTATGAGAAATGGAAATTATTCATGACTAAAAAAATACCTCGTTCTCGAAAAACATTCGCAATAACGTTTCAAAAAACGATTGCAGGTTGTTGATTGGATTCTGTAACTAACACTATAACCACTGAATTTACTGATTATCGGTGCATGTAGACAAAAATTGATCAACCACGGAAACATTCATGGTCATATTAGATTTGGTGATCATTAAAAGAGTCATTCAATTAGTGACCGGCAAAAGACAAGTAAGGAAATTAAATTCTGGGGCTAGCTAAATCACATTGGCGATTGGTAACGATTTATAAAACAGTTGGATCTTTCCTTCATCGATAAAAACCATACCATCTCGTTTCTCTTAGATCTGAGGTCGGTCCGATGGGAGGCTCAAATTAAGTGAGTGGTATCTTTTCCTGGCTGACGTGTTTGATATTTTCCTTTTCAATGAACTCATTATCTCTTCATCTCCTATTTGTCTCCCACAATTTTTGTCGAAACCGAGCAGTGAAATATTTTTATGTTTTTAATGGCAATCGTTCCATTAAAGATCAATAATATTTCATTTTTCTTTAGACAATTCAGTCGATTTGAGTCTACCATATTTAATCACAGTGTTTCAACAATTCTTTGCTAGGGTCTTTGAAATCAATTATTCGAAATATCTTTTTACAGAAATAAAATTTCACTTTTAGAATTTCATATTTGAAGGAAAGATTTTTATCTCCCAATAAACTGGAACAAATTGGAAACCCTTGTCAATAATTAATGATACAGACATTGCAAAAGATAATTAAAATGCATTACTAATAGTACTCAGCATAAGATATACAAAAGTTTCATTTCAAATATTTTTCAGACTAATTTTTCGTTGGTTACACATGTAACAATACTACGTACTCGGCTTTATTCTGATGTAATGCCATAATCAGAATTCACTTGGTAAGAATCGAACTCACTACATCAGCTTTTAGGTTTCTTATACCTACTTGGTAAATTTTATTCCACGCAAGGCGCCCTCTCATTCTTAGCTTAGTTTCGTCGAGCACATGGCTACTTTGATATTATACAAAAAATATATATTTGATGTTTTGCTAACCATACTCTAAGACAGGCCGGTAAATAGAAATGGAGTCGGAGAACCGATTCACATACTGGACCAAATAGTTAACGTTTCACTTCGCACTAATACCTTTAGAAAAGGCATGAATCCACCAGTTTTCCCCCCTGCTATGTGTAAATAGTGGGCCAGACTGGGTTCTTTAGCTTTGCTACGGAAACCAGTCTTGGAAAAGGAAAACTCTGAATTCAAACCAATTTTACTCCACTTAGAATTTGACCTTGTGTCACAATCTGCTCGGGCAGAAGGGATTGGGAAATATGCTCATACTAAGTTTAAAATACTTGAGATTTAGAGTAAATTATAAATTTCCCTATATTAGTAAAATACGAACTTCCTGGTATCTACAAGTATTAAAGTTAACATTGTCGGACACGAGGCACTTGTGGAGCACACAATAAAGACTGAAATTGCAACACTAGCGAATTGAGGAACTAAACTTGAAAATCTTATCAAAATCTTTTAGGTTTATGTTTAACTCAATCGGCATAGGACCTCAGTGGTTGGAAATAACTCGGAAAGACGAAGTTGTCAAGAATCCTATAAGACCGTTTATATTGGACAAAATATTTTCATATGCACACACATTACGATATTTACCAATTCATTATTATGTCTGTCTAAATTTCAGATAAGTTGTCATTATTTTCGGGCAGTTTCCCTCTATTCACGATGTTTCATCCGCTGTACACTCCGATCATCCTGAGGCATCTTTTATCATAGTCGATAACCTTTAGGGGATTTTGAACTTACCCCTTTTTTCAAACCGTATTAGTAGACTGTTCCCATTCTAGAGTAAATGCCTTGTAATATCTATGATCAGTAAGTTGAATTATTTTTTGTTTTCTTTCAGCCTTTTAAAGTCACTTTTCTTTCCTCTGAAACCGAGTCTGGGGACTGAACTCATAACTTTCAGGTAGGCATCCACTAAATAATCTAAACCAATCCCTTTATTTATTCTTTTTGCGATTGTCTCGTGAGATAATTTAGAGACTGTTTTATAAGTGTTTCAATTCTAATAACATTTGAGTGTGTCTGCCTCTTCAACGAAAACATGTTTTTATTTATTTATTTATTTTATATGAAAGACATTCAATAAATGAAACTTCAGTTTTAAAATATCATGGATCACAAGCAAGCACTTTTGCAAATGTTGTTGCTGTCTCAGTACTCCTGTATGCTTGCACCGCTTAGATTCTTACTAAACGTCGGAAGAAAAACCTACATGGGAACTAGATAAGAATTCTGCGAGCTGTTCTGAACAAATCCTAGAAGTATCACTTTACAAAACACCATCTGTACGTTCATTTACCTTCCATCTCGCAAACCAACAAAGAAAGGCGAGAAAGAAATGCTAGGGACTGCTGGTGAAGTAAGGACACACTATTAAGCAACGATCTCTAACAGACTCCTACATATCGACACACCAGTATTTGCCGACCTGCAAAAACACTGAGTGTAGTCAAGACAATTTACGAAGAGCGATTGACAAGAGGTAGATAGATAGATAGATAGATAGAGAGAGAGAGAGAGAGAGAGAGTCAAAGGAATCCATGCTGTTGGTACCCTTTGATGATGATAATGATGATCGATGAAGTGAAGTATGTCTTGTCGATAATAATACCTTTTTTAATACGGTTTTTGAATGAAATCTAATGTTGATTCTTAAAGATCGTAAAAAACAATGAAAGCAAATCTCAATGTATATAAGATCAATGGTTGAATCAATACAGAAATGAATTAGAGTTTCAACATCCAAACTAAAGATTACCTATCTGAACTAATGAATCTAAAATCTTGTTTAATTGCAACTACATACATTGGCATGTAAATACCAACGTCATAATTACGTAGCTATATTGTTTCACCATTAGCTGTGTCTTTCCAATTAATAGTAATGCTTCGTAATGTAATTCGCTGAGATTATATGGTTTTATTTTATCTTTCATTGAGTAGACGAGATAAATGCTGGGCGATTTATGAAACTCAAAACAATGCACGATGTTAGTTCAAAGCCTGACAAATGAAACATCATAATGCGAGAAAAACCTTCAAATGACGATTCCAGTATATTTTCTTCCTCGAAGTATAATGTATAGATATTGTTGTTTTTAAGTTCTCGTGTAAAAGCTATCCTCGCGATGATAAAAAAAAAAGAAGAAAGATCCTAAGACGTCAAGGAAATTCTATGAATTATTTCCTTTGCTTTTTCTTTTTTTTATGCTGAAGGCGTAGCATCTTAAAACAAAAGAACTCATCAATATATTTTCTTTCTTTTTTTTCTTGGTAAGCGAATAGCATTAAGATGTTTTAGCGTGAGGTTCGATTCTTTTTATTTACATTTTTTGTGTACTGACTGGCAAAAGTGAAATAGAATTGTTTGTGTAAGTTTTCTTGGCTTTGAGAATTTTTTCATCTATTTGAAACACCGACTAAGAGTCAGAAGCTGATGAATGAGGCACTTGTGAACCTTCCACTGATGTTGGTGATTCAGGATCAAACCCAGATTTTGAATGATATTTCAATTATTTAGACTATATAGTCCTCGGTGTTCTATGTAAAATTGGCAAATTGGAGTTCTTGAAGGTATTTTAGTGGTCAATGAATAATTTTGCCAGAAATCTTGTTTGGAACAGTAATGACACCGTTAAAAATAATCACTCCGCTGGAAGAAAACACAATTGTATGTGTCTTCATTTTACCTGGTTGAATCTGGTTTCAGCTGCGTCTCTAATTTACAATCTAAAGGTCATAACTGACTTGACATTGTACAAAGAAGTGATTTTCGATTATTAATGACAATGTTTGAGCTAAAAATTGCAGAACTTGTAGATTAGCATCAACCACAAGGGTTGCATTGAATAAAGTAGCTGTAAAGCAATATATTTTCAAATAGATACGCTCGACTTTGTTTTTATGATTTAATCGGGAAGATTCATTTTCCATAGAGTTTAATTAGTTGTTGAAGCATGTGTGTGCGAAATTAATAATGTTTTTACAATACACAAAATACTTTAACAATTTCTTATAGAATTCCTAATAGTATTTATTTATAAAAGTAAAATATGATTTTTTGAACTTCGATTAGAAATGGGGATCGATCAGTAAAGTAAAATTGTTGCTGTTTCTGTTTGAGATAATGAAGCATTTACCCCTTTAAAACGATCAGGGATATATATTTTTGTACCAACTCTGTAGGTTCGGTCTGTAGAATATGATGACTGCACCTCTGCAGCGTAATAAGACCCCTCTCACCCACGAGTGTCCTCAGTATGACACTAATCTCTATCTGATGGCGTATCTCAAGTTCTGGGATTTTGGAGATTGTGGAGTTCCCTTCACTTGCCGTTATACGTTGACCCACTCTGACACAGATTATAAAGACCTGTTAGGGTCCCATTTATGTGTTAAATAGAATTGCTCAATCATTTACTTAGGATTATAATAATTATCATTACTTGACACTATAAAAGTATTTGTAAATAATTTATATTACATAGGAATACTTAATAAATAGAATTACTAATATTAAATAGCAATACTTAAAACCATTAAACTGTGTTCAACCAATTGATCAATATTAACAAGAATTATTAATGCTGTAATCATTTAATTGTGTGCAAAGAAATGCGCTCTACCAACTCATTTAAAAATAAAGTTACCAAAAAACTATTCATTTATAAATCGTGCATATATATATATATATATATATATATATATATATATATATATATATATATATAATCCGAGGAGAAAATCTAAGGGGTAGGAGTATCCAATTTGAGTGGTCATCTTCTAAAAACATTTTTAATAATCATAAGGAATTTTATCATGAAGCTTATTATAATAGTGGTTATATGTAAAGTTGGCGACCGTAGTTCTTAGTATGATTTAACTTGACATATTAGTAAAATTAGATATGTAACAATCATTAGTTAAGTGATTTATATATCTTTAATTCTACATATTGATATATCAATCCATAATTTTTACAAAATAGACTAATCAATTAATCAATTTAATATTTTTCTAATAAAGATTACAATTAAATTTATCAAATAAAGTATAAACATATGTTTTCATTATAAGATACTAAAAATAAAAATGAAATAATAATAGTATATTAAAAAGAAGACTAATAGACTTTTAAAGAGTCGGATTTATCCCAATAAAAAACTGTTTTTTCTTGCTATAGGCAAACACAAGGTTATGAACCGAATATCATCTTTTCTATATTATACATAATTAGTTACATTAATAAAATATCTATTACAGATTAATTCTTTGTTTATTACGATTACTTAACGTTCAATACATGAATTCCTTATTAATTCTTAGTTTTTTACGATTAACTTATCATTGGATACATCAATTTCTTTTAAAGATAACATGAATTTTTACGATGATTTGAATAATTAAAATCAGTTTTTATAAATTGAGATCGGCATTTAATTATTTTTTCATGATGACACAAATTATGTTATTTAGTATTGATAAAACATAATAGTGTCAATGAACGTAGAATACCAATTTTATTTATATTTGAATAAGATGCGTACCACAATTTACTTTTTCTGTGATTAGTTTTTTGAATTTTCGATAGTATGTAAATTAGGGGTAACGGCTTTATCTTTGTTTTTTATTGGGTTGTGTAAATATTATATAAATGAGAAATAATAACAGATATAATCTCTTCAACATTTAAAAAATTTTTCTTGATTAAAAAATACGATCAAATATATTAGAATTTTTTTAATGAAAAAATTATTCTAATTTAAAAAAATAGAAATAAGAATTTAAAAAAAAATTCCATTCTCGCAGGAAGCTATATGAAAACACCCAAATGAAAAAATTGAATTGTTCATTCGAGGAAGATTTTAAAAACCTGAAATAGATTTATGACACCAAGAAAGTGAATGTTTTCTTTTTGTTTTTATTGTAAAGATTATATATATTTGTGTCTGTGTGTATGTCTCTCTCTCTCTCTCTCTCTCTCTCTCTCTCTCTCTCTCTCTCTCTCTCTCTGTGTATAAGATTTGTTATTGAATAACCCACTAGGGTAATTATGCCATAAAAGTACCAACCAGTCACTTTTGTGCTTGACATGTTTGGAGACAATAATGCTTAAATTGGCTATGGCTTAAAATAACCCCAAAATTGTTGGCATGTCGTAAAACTAAAAACCGCTCTTATTATTATAAGTTGTTTTATTCCACACAGTAATCTTTCTTTCAGCACTGGTTCTAATTATTTTATGATATAAAAATATCCCTTGAAATATCCTTCTAATCAAAACCGTTCATTTATTGCAAAATACACACTTTTATGGAATATCACGCAAAGTTCTAGAAATCTAGGGAATATATATACTTTGAAAATAGAGTAACGATATTAGAAATTCATTTCAATTAATTTTTATATCAGAAATGTTAGAAATTTCACTCCAACCTTATGTGGTGTCTTGTTCGATTGCAATGTGTAATTTTTTTCTAGTTATTGGTACATCAGACAGAAATGAAGTTGGGTGGTATCTGCTAACTTCTAGGTGGCCTGTTGTTACTTTTTGAACGCAGGAAGCCTCCTCGTTTTCCGGATGGATAATTGGAATACAATATATGGGAATCTTGCCAGTAAAACGTTGCTATCAATATCTATATCTAGGGAGATTTTAATCGTTGATCCATTGCAGTTTCTGTGGGAGAAGCACGTCTTAGGAAATAGAGTCGATGTGCCGAGTTTAAATTCAGTTGGGTAGGCTGAGCATTCCAACTTTGGTAGGGCAACCTGACCAGGAGAAGGAAAAGTCTGGATTCAAACCAGCAGTGCTCTGCTGAAAAATTTACCTTGTGTCGTATCACGCCAGTGGCGTAGAAGTTGAATAAATACGTACAAATGTACTGACAATTAAGCTAGAATGATCATAAAAAGGATTTTTGTGCATCGAAAATAAGTATTCGAAATAAATTTGTTTAATTCCGTTCCAAATATTGGTGGAGAGGGACATATTTATTTTTCTTTGAAGAACGGTAAAAAATACATGATAGATATATTCATGAAATATTTACTATAATTTATCAAAGACTCTATCTCTCTCCCTTTCTCCCCCCCCTCTTAGTTCAGTTCTAGAATGCTGAAGAGTTTGGAGTAAACCTTCATTGCCTTTACTCCCAGGTCCACTCTGGGTCAGAGTGGTAGTGCCTGTTAGGGTCTAATCAATGGATTAGATCTGCATCTGATTGTGAGACTCAAATACTGTACAATTTGAGCCTCATAATCAGATGCAGTTTAATGTGATACTCAGGACACCTCTTTTTGAAGATAGATCTTACTCCTCCACAGTTAATACAATCAATGTATTCTAAACATCTCCGACAGGGCAAATAATTTTCAACGAATGTACCAGTGTGTATCGAAAGTTTTGCACTGTTTTGAAAAATTGAGACAGGATTTTGAGCTCTGAATGCTTTTGCTGAAGTCGTGAAGGACTGTGAAATTCTTCTTTTATCTGATATTCGCGGAATGCTATTCGCTGAATTTGCATCTGTGTTTTACTGCACGGCTTCGGGATCCACGCTTTTAACTCGCCTTGGCCTTGCCTGATCGTCGAGGTTCTTGCAACTTTAGCGAAACATTTTTAACCATCTTGTTATTATACTTCCCCTCCGGCACAACAGATTTGTTAGTTACTTTCGTGGCATTATGTCCCAGTTCGAACTCAAAAGGCATAAGCTCCCAAACTTGATTGCATTGTACATTCTTCTGTGAAGCTTTCAAATTACACAGAGAGTGAAGTAATTCACAACGTGTATATGCACCAACTACCATGATACTAAAACTAACAACGTGTAATCCTCCTCGTCTTGAAGTGCTTCGGTCACTTGATATATGCACCGTAAACTAGTACATATAACAATATTTCAAAACTTTTGACAGACCCAAGAAAGATTTTGTCAATATATACTACAATTCCGCAATCTCATTGTTGGCGTCTAAAATCCAAAGGAAATTGTTTTAAATCCTAATCGTAGACCGAGGTTTAAGCAATTTTGTCTTAATCCAGCCGAAAGCTTGATTTCGTGAGAAATATTTGAGCCAATCAATCTTTCAAGCCGATGTCCTGCCTGCTGGTCGGCACTTTGGGAAATCAGTATGTAAAATCTCTTTATTTTCCAAACTTTTGTAGAAAATATAAACTTGTCCAGCCATGTGTCAATACTAGATAGAAGAGGAATGACCGATAATATTGGTTTGATTTTTTTTACCAATAAAGATTCTTTAGAAAGGATATGTCTAGTGTGTCGAACTTCCTGGTGAAATATTGAAATGACATGTATGTTCCATAGCTTTAAGTAAAGCAGTGGTTAGAAAAAAGATTTCTGACTAAACATCTTTTCAAAACAATGGTCAAATCTCTGCTAAAAATTATCAAAATCACGATAGATACTGTTTTAGTGTAGTCGTAATAGAGAGTGATTGAATAATTGATTGATTTTAACAGCATGTCAACCAGTTTGGGATTATTTTATGCATAGAGATTAGGACATCGTGCATTTGTATTAACATTCGTTTCGTTTCTTAACATTTATTTTGCAGTTATTCCTTTTTAATGAAAATAATTTTCAAACAGACCTATTTGACCAATTAACGGGAACCTAAGATTGGTTTGGTTTGGTTTTTATAGCATATCAACCATTGTAGGTTATATATAATTTGTAAGCATAAGTCCGAAAAGTTAAATTGTTTTAAGTATTGCTATGTATCATTAACAATTCAATTAAACATCAGGTATTTGTGTACACATATTTAAATGATCAAACAGTTCTATTTCAAACAATTCATTTTAGGGTAAGTCGTTTGTTCGCACGTTTGTTTAAATATGTAACAGTTCTATTTGATTCATAGATAGGAGCCTTTCAGGTGTTACCTTGGAGCGAGGGCAATGAAGGAATACTTCGCATTCCCCAAAGCTCTGGCGTTACTGGAGCTTTACCAAGACATAGAGTTTAATATAGGATATCCCTGTTTTTTGGAGGAGGTGTCATACATTTTGTTTGGGACACGATGAGCGTATTCTAAGCCCCAGCTATAAGGCTTTGCAATAAAAAGAGAAACGACGCAATTTTGTCACCGTGGGAACTTTTTGATCTGATACGACTAGAGCGTAAGTTTTAAAGATGAAGTTAGTTTTATTTTCTGCCCGGGAACGAAAGAACTCATTCGCCAACTTTCAAAATCTGCGATACCAGGAGTGTCTGAGAAACAATTTATTTTCATATATAAAGATGTCTATTTTATGTTTCAGTGATTACGCGAATGACTAGAGGACATTCAAAATAGCATTCTAGATCATAGGGCACTGAACTGCGATGAACATGAGAAATTCCTAATGCAGACAACCTCCTAGGATAGTTAGTCATCTTGAGGCAAAACGTTCAGAAGACAAGCAAACGAGAAAATACGTAAAAGCAATCGAGAAATAAACCATGTGAATTCACCTCGGACATTTCACGTCATCTCTTGGAACTGAGCTATGCCAGTGGTCAAATTCTCAAAGGAGAATAACTTATTGATACAAATCCCTATTTGTAGAATATTTCGATAGATTTTCCAGCCTCTATAAAAAGAATCTACGCTATTTCCGACATTCAAAATTCAAAGGTGTGTTCGGTCAAAAGTATTTGAATGTGTCAGTTTATGATAATAGCCAGCGTCTAAGGTAGTATGATGAGAGGTTGAGCCAGCATAATCGTTTACTGGTGGATTAAAATCGATCCTCTGTTGGTGTTCAACAACTTGGCCTTGTACAAGACTTATTAGAGGACATCTTGTCTTGATGTACGTGTATGTTTTAACAAGTTATTTGTAAACTGGTACTATTATGGTGAGTTTGATCTTCGCTGAATTTTTAATAAGAATAAATATGTTTCAACACAAGCAAAAATTAGTTGGCACATCTGAACCAGATTAGCTCCCTCTAAAAGAAATAATAAAATATCTTTACTACTGTTTTTAGCTGTTTAACATCGAAAAGACCTTTTACTATTCAACACATTTTTCAGATTTGAAAAATGGAGATTTTTTTTATTACATTGGTTTCTTTGGGTTTATGACATGAATGCCTCCCTTGCTAGTGAGGCGTTTATGTCATAATAGTTACCGTCGTAGGAAATGGACAGAGAAAACGGAGTTCAAATGCTGGACAAGAGTGTTCGGATTTCAGATAGCGCAACTACATAAAGAAAAGGTATTAATCCAAAATTTCTCCCTCCAGCTATAAGTTTTTAGCTATGATATGTTTAGTTGAAGAAAAACTCTGAATTCAAACTTGCTAAACTCCTCTTAATAATGACTTTGTGTCATATGATGCAACGTGCGAAGATATGGGTAAATATTTACACTACCACTTGCAAAAGTTCATTTGTACCACACAAGTCATTGTTTAAGTCATTGTTGGAGATGAGGTATTTCTGCCTCTCTCTCTCTCTCTCTCTCTCTCTATATATATATATATATTCTTTTTAGAAACATAGACAAGAACTGGATCCTCACTGTCAGATGCTGTTTATGGTTATACCCAGAAAATTTTTTGAGGTGGGGTCTTATTCTGTGGAGGTTAAAGTAAATATATTACGCCGGCAGATTTTGTCCAGCCGACAAAATATTCAGTTTTATTATAAATTCTTTCTCTCTCTCTCTCTCTCTCTCTCTCTATATATATATATATATATATATGGGAGATATCTATGTGGATGTGGGACTTGAGTACATGGCCATTTTATCCAAGATGAACAAGACAAACGAAGTGACATGATTTCCCCCGAGAAGTAACTCGTTTGGAGAAAGCACCTTCTTCTTCGGCTGTTGCTCAATCAACGGATTGAAAGACAACGAATAAAAGGAAAGTAAAAAAGGAAAAAAAAAAAAATTATGGAAACGCACAAGAGACACAACGAGAAGGGGAAGAGCGGGAATGGATTACCGATATTTCACCACCTCTATAAATAAAGTCATGATCGCAAAAAAAAAAAATGAATAAAACGAACGAAATGTATAGTCAGAGCAAACAAACATGTCTGCACATAAAAACTGAATAAAAACAAGGAAATAGCATCAACAACATATTTGAGTATTTATAGTACTAAATCAAGATTCTAGGTTTGAGTCGTAGCTTTATTTTTGTAGAAGAGCGTGTAGCATCAATTATCGACACCGTAAAAATCTATTTTTCCGTTGGAATTTTCTTTTATACAAATTATTTCTTTGGGCAGCATAAGAAATAATCATCATGGTTTGGTTTGGTTTCTTTGTTTAATGGCATATAAACCTTTGAATGTTATCTAATGCCCAAACCATTCTTCTAGGAGAACTGCAGTGCTACTATTTAATCGATTGCTGGGAGGATAAGAGGGTTCATGCCTTTCCGAAGAGTATTTGTCCGAAAGTGAAAGTAATAGCGTGACTGGAGTTCGAACTCACTTATGATGCTTTTACAGACCATCGCTTTAATCGTTACACCACGAGGATCCCCCATCATCACGGATTATTGGCTTAATCAAGCAGAATGCGAGTTCCTAGAGGTCAATCATTATAAAGATTTAATTAGCCTATATCAACTTTTAAAGTGGAATAATTTTAATTCAGGGATTTTCTTTTCCTAGACTTGTTGCCTAATCAAGGCTAAAGAATCAAGTCTATCCTATTTACCTATATCTGGTGGGAGAACAGAGGGATTTATGCTTTTCCCAAGGACAATTGCTCGTAATTGTAACATAAAGCGTTTCTAATCTAATTTCTTATCGAATGTTTAATTTTTGAGGTTTGCATTTGTGCTGAATGCTATCTTTTAATCATTCAACGTGTCAAAATAACTTGGATAGCAAAGAAGACCTAATTGGAATCCTTAACTCCTCTTTATATAAAGCATCAACATCATCATGGGCTGATATTTCCACAAGAATATAACAGGTTCACAGTCTCTCTCTCTCTCTCTCTATATATATATATATATATATAGGGAGACAGACAAACAGACAGACAGACAGACAGAACAATAATGTATCTGACATGAAGTAATATGAAATCGACTAATGAGTCACGAGCATGATGAAACACAAGGTCATTTTTAAACTGAGCCAAGCTGGTTTTAATCAAGAGTTTTTCTCCTCCTATATTTGTTGTTTAATCAATTTATATAGCCCAGTCTGCACATTTATATCGCAGAAATTGGGATAACAGTTGGATTCATGCCTTTTCCAAAGGCATTACCATGTAGTAAAATGTAACAGCCTTATCTTGTGTTGCTGATTCCATTTCCTCTCTCTCGAAAAGTTTAAAGATTACATAGCATCAATGCAGAGAAGACCTTTCTGTTTCGAAACTCTTACCAATAAAGAAAGAACTTTCATGGACAATTCTCAAAATTTTGTTTTTTTGTTTAATTACATATTAACTTTTGTGGGTTATTTTTTAACCAATCCATCCTTCTACATATTTTGTGTATATAGTTGAGGCCTATAAAAAAAGTAAATGCTGTACGAAAAATCTAAAATCTGCAAGAAACTTAGAACCTTTTGAACAAATATGAGACCGGGCATTTATTTTGGACTGATATATTCATGTGTTTTGTGAAGAAATATCAATACTCTCTGATTTCGAAATAAATGATAGCGAGCAATAGCCTTTTTGAATGTCTAATCTCCCACTAGAAATAATAGAATCCAGGTATTTATATATTTTTAGATAAAAAAAAGTTATAGGTAAACTTATGAGTAACTCTGTATATTTCAATTTTTTCATCAAAAACACCTATTTGAATATATATATATATATATATATATATACGTGTTCGTTAAAAAGACCTTTTCAGATTTATCAACGTTCACACCATCCCATACATAAACATAAATCTAGAAGTAAAAAACAACACGTGCATATGGCTTCATTTTTTACATCTAACACTTTTTATTATATTTACCAACCCCAATACACGAGCATGGTGAGACACACAGTCAATTTTTAAGCGAAGTTAAACAAGTTTGAATTCAGTTTTTTTCTCCTTGACCAGTTTTCATACCAAGGTTTAAGAGACCACAGTCTCCTCAACTATTTGCCCATAGCTGGAAGGAAAAATAGTTTCCCAAGGGCATTTGCGCTATGGGAAACAAACAGACTCGTCCAGGATTCGAACTCGGTTCGCCGTCTCCATTTCCTACGACGATAACCATTAAGCCATCCTTATAGAAGAGCAGCAGTAACATTATTTAACTGGGGGATTGAGAGTACATACCTTTCTCAAGGGTATTAGTGGGAAAGTGAACGTAATTGCATGACTGGAGTTCGAACATGGTTACTACAAGGCCGCAGTCCACCACTTTACCTATGATGCCACGAAAAATCAGCTCCTCTAAAAGAAACTAATTTAATGGTTAGACGGAGAAAATTGGAAAAGATTCATATATTATCAACGTAATCGTGTGATGCAACATATCCAGCAAAGAGAAATATCCTGAAGAGTTATTACTCGTGGGACATATCTCTCATGAAGTGATTAAAGAAAAACATAGGATAAAGTAAGTTACTAATAGTTCAGTATATGTCAGAAAATCAGTGGATCAAATAAGCACACGTTACACTGATATGGATTTGACATGGAACGCATATATAAAACATCAGATGAGAAATCCTCTTGAAAATAAAGAAAATATTGTCTAGAGAGCCTTCACGCAGCCTTTTGTATGCCTACAGCTTTGTACAGTGCCATACAACCCATGATTTTTGAAAGTGGTCAAGCAATTTGAAACTAAGATCCGTGTTCCTCTTTGAGGCATAATGTAAAATAAAGAAATATTTCGGAATTTTCCCTTTTTTCTGACCCTATTCTATGTATTAATATAAAAAAAAAACCTTTTAATATCAAGACGACACATATATGGCTGTTGTACGTATTATTACGATATGAAAACTTTAAACCAAATATAATAACTATTTCAAATTGAGTGAATTCCTCATTTTCAATGTTACATATTTCTTTAGTTTGATACTCGGGCTGATCTTAAGCTTCAGAGGTCTAATTTAGTTGCAATGCCGTATGTCAATGTTTATTATATATATATATATATATAGTTAGAATCAGCTATCAAAAGTTTATTGCAACAGCCATATTTACGACCCAAGTTAAACATCAGGTACTAGACCTGGTCTATAGCCAGGATGGCGTAATATGTTTGTACCCTGCGTGTATTTTATCGATCGCATGTTCTAGGATATATTTTAATCTGTGCATATAGCATTTGTCAGCTTGAGCAAATTTTAATTTCTTGCACTGTTCCTATTGAATTACTTTTCCCATACAGTCTTGTATTCTTTTTGAGCCAACTTACTGCATTCACTTATTATTTTATTAGATTGCTGCTGCTGAGCTTAGTTTTGAGAAGTTTTCTCGTTCGTCTGAGATACTCCTTTTTATTTTTTCTTTCATCTCCACTTGTTTGATGGTGTTCACTTCCAATATTCCCAAGTATTTGTTAGTTTCGTTTTCTTTCTGATTCTTTCTAGATTTGACTGTCTTATTTCTTCCGTTGTTTGTCTTTCCCCGCTTCTCATTATTAGCATAACTCATTT
>OY757921.1:51187448-51212448 GCA_963585895.1 Sepioteuthis lessoniana
AAAAATCTGATCGATGTGTTTATAATTCTAATTTTTTCTTTAGATTGAGTGAAAAGTTTTTTGAGAAACAAAATCTTTTTCTCGTAAATAAAGATAATGTTAACCAGAGAGTAGCTATTTCAATAATTGAGATAGCAGTAGTTAGCTTTAGAATAAAGGGACATATTTTGTAAAGTGCTGCTAACTGCTGCTGATAGAATTAAGTGGGAATGTAAAAAAACCTTAGTTTAATTTAAGAAAAATTAAACACATTGAAATGAAAGGCATTCTTGAAAGAAAAGAATGGAGATTTTCCCCCAAAAGAATACTTAAGTAATAAATAAATCATTACAATCTACTATCTGAGTAAGCACTGAAAAATCCTCTCTTACTGAAGAAATATTTATTTCTTCGCTTATTTAAACAATCTAGGTTGGCCCGAAATTAGCTTAAAAAGTTGATTTATCAATTAATCTAATTGGTTAAGAAATTGTATTTCTAATATTTCTCGAGGGAAAAGATTTCTAAAGTTATGTTCGTTTTGAACCTTCAAATTTTTAGCGGCATGTCAAATATTTTCGTCAGTGAAGAATCTTGAAATTTAAAAAACTAGCGCGAATGTGTCGGTGGGATAATAAATACAACAATTATTGCTTTTCGGCCCTATTTTCTTAGAAAAACAAACAATTATTCAGTTCTTCCCACACACACCTCTATATAAACATGTAAATATTTTTTCAACATCTATTAATCTTTTACTCCCATCATACTCATATATATACTCATATCTATAAATTGAAATACACACACATACACACACATACATACATACATACACACACACATATATATGGAGGCACTTGTGTTGTAGCGGTTATCGTCGTAGGAAATGGCAAACCGAGTTCAAATCCTGGCCGAGGCTCTTTGAATTTTACATAGCGCTAATACCCTTGTGAAAGACATGAATCAAACTATTTTCCCTCCAGCTTTAGATAAATATTGTAGAGTGAACAAAAGTTTTAAAATCTGTGATGGCAAACAATCTGGGAGAAAGAAAACTCTAAATTCAGACCTTAATATATATATATATATATATATATATATATATATATATATATATATATATATATATATATATATTCGGTCAAACACTCTGTTAGATCATGTAGTGATACAATTTTCATTTGGAATAAAAAGGCTTTCAATAATGCGTTTTCCTTCTCCTAGGTGGCTTGTCTTATCAAGAATAAAGATTAGACAAATAAGTGGGGAACTGGAAAAGTCATGCCTATTCAATAGCATTAGATTGTAGTGAAACGCAAATAGCTCTGTGCAGAATTTGAACCGAAGTCGTGTGTGCGTGTGCGCGCTCGCGCGTGTGTGTTGGTTCTCATTCATATAATATATATATATATATATATATATATATATATATATTCTTTCAAACAAAAGTGTAGGACTGGCCGCGATGTGGTGGATTAACGGCAGCTTTAGCGCTTTCAGAGTGGAGAAGTAGGCCAAGACAATAAAGCACCAAGAGCTGCCCCCACCATCTCTTCGAGGACAACTCCAAAACTTCAGTATGCCCTCGGTTACCGGCCTGAAGAGCAATAAAAAAAAAATAGCAAGCAGAAAGATATTTGTCACTCGCTCCTTTAAACGTTAAAAAAGTAAATTAGCAAGGAGCTATCAGAGAAATTAAACTAAACGTCTACAAAACAGAAAATTCACTTAAATTCAACTGAACAACAAAACCAAAGAATTCGATTAAAAATCAACTTAACGGAAAACTCAGCTGAAATCAAATGGAGGTTGAGAAATTAACCAAAAATTCATCGAAACCACAAAAACTGTCAAAATTTAAAGAACATTGTTTACCAGACATTATATTTTAGATAAATTCTAATAAATTCCAAAAAATTTGGAATACTTTATCCTTTCTATCTTTTCTTTTCTTTTGTTTCCCTCACATAACATTTGTTTTCTAAAACTTTGTCGACTGTAATATCATTTTAAATCAGTATCCGAATTAGAAAACTGCAGAAAATACTGTTTGAAATAATGCACTAAAGCCAAAACAACTAAAAATATTTTCTTAATATATTGAAAATGTGGTCGTTTATCTATATATGCCGGAGTTTTATTGTTATTTTCCTTTATATATATATATATATATATATATATATATATATATATATATATATATATATATATATATATATATATATATATTTCCACTAGTTGTTTTGAGCTTGTTTCATGCATTGATTCAAGATAATGTACCGACAAAACGATAAAAAAGCACGTTTCATCTACAGATTGTATTTAAAAATTCATGTAACACATAGTCATAATACTAATATTTGAGTTAAGTAAACATTCATTCTTGGTCTTATCCTGCTTTACTGGCCAGTATTCGAATACTTTTCAAATTCATAAACTCTCATTCTTACAATGTAGTAAAGTACATTGTAAGAATGAGAATATATAAATTTGAAAAGTAAATGCTACACAATACACCAGTATAAACGTTCATTCTTACAAAATAGTAATATACATACAAATGTTACATAACTTTTATAATACATCCCCGCCACCTGATAACGGCACATGGTTGGGCAGGACGTTTTGGAGAAATAACTAATTATGGAAGGCTTATCAACCGATTCCCGTCGAATATTATAAGATCGATATGGCAACTTGAAAGGATTAACAAAAAATATGTAGACAAAAAATGTCTATAATGTTGAATCAAATATGTATCAATGCAGAAATGCTGCCAAAATACACACACACACACACACACACACATATATATATATATATATATATATATATATATATGTGTATATATATGTGTGTGTGTGTGTGTGTGAAAGTGTGCAAGCAAGATCCATTTTATCCAATTTAGCAATTCCTTGCTCTTCAGCAAACATTGTATGAAAGTCTTCTCCGTTCGTATTTTCTTTTATGTGTTATAAGAATCTTTGATATTACATCATTTATATTTCTCAACGTCTGCACTGGAATTTGCTCAACATATGTTCATATATTCTTGAATTCTTTTCATTTACGGCCTTCATCAAACATTTTCCCAGTGATGTGTGCTCACCATTTTATCGACTTCTTTTCCCGTCTGTTTTCGTTGCTCAATGGAAATATTTCCTTTCAGCTTACTCTCTCTCCATTCATACAGTCAATGCTTCTTTATATTTCTATTTATTTTTACGTTTAGTTTCTTCTTTCGGATTTTCTTCCGTTTTTCGTTTTCCTTTCTTCTTACATTAGTTTTCTTGAAAATTATTTTTTCGGTTTCTTGTTCTTTCTTTTTTATTTTCTTATTTTCTACCATGACAGTATGGTCAACAGTGAACTTCTATGCAGGTGAGGGTCAGTCTTCGGATAAGGAATGAAAAACGTAAAAAAACTTGTTTTAGTGTTAAGATCTTTCGTCGTTTTATTCTTTCTATTCAGTGTCTGAGGTCATGGAAGCAGAAAAATGGATAACGAACACCCCATGTGTATTAAATCTCTTTCTTAGTGGAACAGGAATCTTCCTGAATCTTTATTTCCTTTTGTTCAAAATGCTACTAAATTCTTCATTTTTATTTTGTTTCTTTTTTCTTCAGTGTTTCGTTTTTTGTTTTTACCTTTTTTCGATATATTTCTTTCATTCTATTCTTTCCTTTTTTAACTCGTAATTTTTCTTTCTAACCTTACTTATTTCCTTTTTAACTTTCTCTTTCTTCATATCCTTCTTTGGTTTGGTTTCTTTATTTAATGGCATATCAACCTTTATGGAAGTGCCCGTGGTGTAATGATTATCGTCGCAGGAATTGGAGACGGCGACACGAGTTCAAATCCTGGACTGATTGCATTTCACATAGCCCTAATACCCTTGGGAAAGGTATGAATCCAATTATTCTCCCTCCAGCTATGGGTAAATAGTAGGAAAGACTAGGTTCTTCAGCCTTGGTGAGGCAACTAGTCTAAGAGAAGGAAAACTCTGTTAAACTCCGCTTAAAAAATTGACCTTGTGTCATATCCTGCCCGTGCGGAGGTAAATAGGATGAACCTTTATGGGTCATTTAATGTCAAAGCCTTTCTTGTGGAATAATACAAGTGATACTGTTCAATCAATACGGTAGTGAGTATACTTTTCTTGAGGGTATTCGTCTGAAAGTGAACGTTGAAGTGAAACTGGGGTCCAGCTTTTTAGACATTACGCCTGGGGGACTCCACCAGGTTTCTTTGAGTTTATGGACATTCTTGTTTCCTTCTTTCTTAAACTATTTACACTATCGCCAATAAATCAGTACAAGTAATATATATATATATATATATATATATATATATATATATATATATATATATATTCCAAACCAAAGTTAACAGAATTACATTATTTCGAATGGAGCATTATACAATCAAACCAGATATCATTAGGTACAAGTTTTCGCAAAACTCAACGAATTCTTACTCCGAGGATGGATTAAAGTTGTTTTCTATTTGCGTATATTTTACAAGTATTTGCATTGCTAAATCATTAAATTTTTGTTTGGAGAGTTTCAGAGCTGCGTATTTTAGTAATAAATAACATTTCATTGCACCCGTTTTGATTTCATGATATTTCATTAAAAATTAGAAATCCTAATTGAAAAAAACCCTGGTTTGATATGCTTAATTATGAGCAGTCTTGCAGATAATTATTTTAAGGGTCTTTTCTGTGTTTAATATTAATTTCCATTGCATCTCTATCAATCTATCTATCTATCTCTGGTTATTCATTTAAGCAACTTTTTTTCTTTTTTATTTCCACACAGTCAGCTGGGGATGTATAATTTGCCTCTGCAAAAGAGTTAGACACCCACAAAAACGAATGTCTTGGATATGGCATTAAACCATTAAATACACAAAAATTATATATATATATATATATATATATATATATATATATATATATATATATATATTGAAAAACAGGATTAGTTTTACTAATATATATGATATATATATATATATATATATATATATATATATTGGTAAACAGGATTAGTTTGACTGTAAATAACATACAAGGGTTGATATGCGATGAAAGCTACCAGCCAAACAAAACATTTTTATTCCTCATCTTCTTTCTTTCTTTCTTTTCCCCTTTTTGATTTTTAAAAAATATATCGGTAACCCCACTGTATACAGATCAATCTAGCATTCAGTGCTGGATTCTTTAAAAAGCAACACAGCTAGAGACTTCTTTAACAAAAAAGCCGCTAATTAATCGAAAAATCTGAAGATATAAAACGTACAGTTATGTATTACCATACGAAATTGTATTACTACAAAGTAATATAGAATATAAACTAAAATAGCACCTTATAAAATACACTTGCTAAGTCTTTGTAAAAAAGGAAATAACTTCCGACAATTATAAATAACAATAGCTATATATGAATTTAATAACAATATTATAACATAACCTTGTGCTTATTAGATAGTTATCTCTATTCCAACAAAAACGAATCTAAAAAAAATATGGCGTTCAACTTAAGGGGTCTAACTCCCAGGTTATATCAACCAAAGAAGCTTAAATATGTCAATTTAAGATCAAGATCTGATGTCCAAAAATTGAATGTCGAGAAAACAGACCAGTTTTCTCTCTACTCTAATGTACACTTGGGGGTCCCCAACTTAATTTCAACTGTATCGGATCTTGACCCTATGAAGAGGAAGCTATCAACAAGACTATCTGTTTATATCTCATTAGGATCTAATGGACACTTCTTTCACTTAATTGCATTGCCCTCTAAAACAATATAAATACTTTTTGTTTTAGCAATCATATGACACAAAAGTTATTCATCAATACACTTTGCAAGGGAAAGTACAGCCGACAGAAAGTCGTATTAGAATCAGATCATAACAGGAAAGTACATTATCCCATAGGCTACGAAACAGATAGTAAGTACTAGGGTTACGGATATTTAGTTAGGTCGAAGAGAATTTTGTACCTTCGATTAAAATCATAAATGTGCGCTCCAAGTTGGCACCAAGATTTCCAAATCATATATCTGCTGAGAATTAGAATATCCCAAAATCTGGGACCATGAAACACACACACATACACACACACACACATAAACTGACAGTACCATATTAGTTGCTTTATGTAACAATATGTATATAAATATCTGCTCCTTAATATTATGATATTGAACATTATTTGTCGCAATATCAAAAAAGCTGTTTTTACTATTGTTATATTTAAGATACGTAATTACAATTTACAAATATCTGCTTTTTACAGACATGGTATTGAACGTACTTAGGTGCTATATAAAGAAAATCTGCTTTTTACTGCCGTTATATCTAATTTATTTTGTTGCAATATAAAGAATTTTCTCTTTAGTTTCGTGATATTTATGTACTTTGTAGTAATTTTAAAAATACTCTTGTCTGTAGCGATCATTATGATTTAGTTGAGAAGATTACACCATGAGTCGACACCAAAATATTATAATCATACAACTAATGAGATTTATAAACAAAAAACATAATTTTTTTGCTAATAAGACACACATGCACACACATGCACACATTATTTGAGAGACTTAGAAAATCATTTATGTTTCATTATATCAGAAAATGTGCTCTTCAGTGTCGTGATATTTAAAGATACCGCGGTAGAAAACATTCGTCAAGCTTCTTCTCACACACCTGTTTTGTATTTGATTAAGTACACAATGGACTCCATTTATCATTTCATGTAGAGAGAGAGAGAGAGAGAGAGAGAGAGAGAGAGAGATTATAATTTGCCTCGTTCTTCTAAATTCTCCTGTTGCAATTTAAGTTTCATCAACTTTTTCTCCGATTCAGCCTTTTAGTTCGCGTCTCATTCCTGCAGAAGTGAATTTTGTACTTCACAGAATTCTATTTAATGCTTTTAGCAGTTATGACCTTTGATCTAACCTCAGTTCATTTGCAGATTTCTAATTGTGCTCGTGTCAGTGTGTTATTGCCATGTGTTGGAAAATGTGTGCGCATGCGCAGCTTTGACGCGCTTGTCATTAGATATACAGGTTTGAGAATACACGCCCACTTGTGTGCATGTGTGTCTAAAATAAAATAAACATTTGTGTGTGTTTGTGTGTGTTTATGTGCAACACACACACACACACACGCACACACACACACACACACACACACATGTGTTTGCGCGCACTCACACACATGTGTTTGCGCGCACTCACGGCTGATAACTATTTGAACTAAGTGAACCGGAAGAGAATTCAATTTTTTATCGTCATACATATCATAGCAGAAAGATATAAAATAGATGGATAAACATTCTAAGATAGATTGATAGAAAGACAGATAAATATGAAGAGTGGAATAAATACACATGCAGATATGAAAAAGATAAATATTGTCACGTGGTATACTACTGAGAGAAGAGAAATAAGGAATTTCTACTACCCTCAATGTTTGAATTAGCAGGCCGCCAAAGATTGACCGTTAAAAGAGAAATAAAGAATGTAGGTAAACTTCGGCCGGCCGTTGAAGGAAGAAAAAAATATGGGTCAAGCTATCTGTACCCCGTAACCCCACTCGGGTGAAAGAGATAGTAGTCCGAACGGATCGCCCACAGAATGAAAGCCAACAGATGTTTGCAATCTGTGACCAGGGAAAGGAAGAAAAAAGGCTAAATGATTGGCTCGATTCCTAAAACGGAAATAGCCCCCTTTTTCGTCAGCGGAAATAGGGAATAAGAAAATCAGTTTTGAAGAGAGATGTCGTCGTGAACAGATGGGGCGAATTTTGTGCCGAACTCCGGGTGAAGCAACAGAACCGGGATTTGCGGGACAGTTGTTGAAGAGATAAGATATATTGAAACTACCGCCGAAATCACCGGGAGAAGAAGCGGAAAGAATCTTGGACAAGTGAAACCTATACCTTCAAGCCAGAGTTATATATATATACATATATATATATATATAATCCTGCAAGCCAGTAAAAGAAAAAAATACTCTCCGAAGGAACCCGTCAAAAATATAAGTAAACATTAAGACTGTTTCTTCCTACACCCTTCTTAAGCATTGCAATTACTCTCTCTCTCTCTCTCTCTCTCTCTCTCTCTCTCTCTCAGTTTAAAGAAAGACTAAAGAAAAGGAAAAAGGAAGAAAGACATTTATAGTTATGTATTATCCGCTGATATTATAGCCGACACGTTGAATATGTGTGTCCGCATGTGTATTAAAAAGATTGTTATATTTTAATGTTCCCACGTGTTGAAGTTTGTTCATTATGTTGCACGCTGTCAAGTTGTCTGTTTCATGTTTGTTTTCAGCTTCTATTGCCTTATGTTATTCTCGCCTAAATTGTCCTATTCTTTCCTTTAAAAATATTATACAGGAAACCGGAGTTGTCGACTACTATAGTTAATATTATTATATCAAAACCTAGAGGTTCATATCTTCTATCATTCTAGGGGTAGGAAGAGCTAGTAGCCTGGTGGGTGTGTGTGTTAACGTGAAGTTTGGAAACCCCTTGCCAGCAGCGGTCAGTCTAGCCCCAAATTAACACCCACATAATATGCCAGTTCCTATATGCCCGAGGAAGGACTCTGAACAAGGACTTATTCTACGAGGGATCAAGTGCCAGACCGCCCCGTCTTCCCACGTGCGAAAAATAAATTCCTGTCTTGGGATTTTAATAATTTTGCCGTCACAGACCTAAAATGGGGGCTCGTCATCGGGATTATTATTATAAATAACGATATTTATTTCTTGTGGTCGTATGACAGTTCCTGCCGTCTAAATCTGCCCTGGGAGACCGTGAAAGGAATATTGCCATAACAGTCCAAATTACCCGTTGATATAACTGTTTGGGAAAATTGAAAAAGAATGGACAAAATAGAAAAATTCTTAAAATAAACCCTCCATAGAAAAGTTGGAGAGGCTAAGAAAAAGCGAGATAATAAAAATTGGCGAGAAGCTAGAGTTAAATATTCAAAATACTATGAAGAAACATGAACTCGTGAGAAAAGTAGCCGAGCACATGGTGGGCGAAAATGTGTTCGAAGAAACAGCATTAGAAGAGCTACCGATAGAGGTAGTAAAAATGACAACAGAACAAATTGAACTGGAGAAAATTCTAATACAGGCCCGAATGGAACTAGAGAGAAACAGGATGGAGCAGGAGAAATCTAGAATTGAACAAGAAACGAGGTTGCGAGAAGTCGACTTGACAATAAGCAGACGCGAAGGAAGCCATGACAGTTTCGAAGTAACGAAGCAAGCGAGGCTTTCCCCAAAATTTGAAGAAGCCAATGTGGATGAATACTTCGCACATGTTGAGCGAACGGCACTCAACTTCGGGTGTCCAAGAGAATGTTTGTCAATGTTACTCCAGACTGTACTGACAGGAAAAGCCCAGAGAGCATATGCAACTCTGCCGACAAAAAAATTGCGCCGACTATGACTTGGTGAAAGCAGCGCTTCTCAAAAGCTTCGAGTTGGTTTCAGAAGCTTATAGACAGAGATTCAGAACACAGAGAAAAACGAAAAACCAGTATTATGTGAAATTTCTGCGTGAAAAGGAGAATGCGCTGGAAAAATGGTGTGATTCTAAGAGGATAGGAGGAGACGCTCAAAAACTCCGGCAGCTGATATTAGATGAATAATTTTTAAACTGTGTGCCAGAAGAAGTCAGGGTTCACCTAAGTGAAAGGAAAACTGACGTGAGCTACGAAATGGCCGCACTAGCAGACGAGTACACCCTCACACACCGAAAAACTAAGGAAAAAACGTACACGGGTAGCCAAGGAAGCAGAATGAAATTTAAAGTAGAGTTAAACCCTGCAGAAAACCTAAGGAAGAGAATAGAAGGACCTTCCAAAGTAGCAGCAGAACAGTGGTCTGCTATAAATGTGGAAAGGCTGAACACATAGCCATAAAGTGTCAGCTTGGGAAAACTCTGAAAAGTAATCGAACCCAGTCGAGAAAACCACAAGGAGCTGTAACGACAGCTAGAGGGAACCAGTCTTATCGACCTTGGACAAAAAGAGGGGTGATAAGAGGCCCAAATGGCGTACCAGCAGAAGTCTCAATTTTGCGAGACACAGGAGCATCTCAGTCGTTACTTCTACGAAAGAAATTACCTAAAGGGGTAATAGAAGCAGCACGTGAGACTGTGCTGATAGAGGGTATTGGCGGAAAGAGGGTGAAAGAAAATCAGTTTTGAAGAGAGACGTCGTCGTGAACAGATGGGGTGAATCTCGTGCCAAACTCCGGGTGAAGAAGCGAAATAGAGCTCTGGACAAGAATAGCAGACGCCTCCAGTCGAGCTCCATTGAATCCCGCTCACCCGTTAAAGAAAATATTCTCCGAAGGAACCTGTCAAAAAGCTAAGTGAACTTTAAGACTTTCTCCCTCCACTCTTCCTAAAACTGCGATTACATATTCTCTCTCTCTCTCTCTTTCTCTCTCTCTCTCTCAATTTAAAGAAAGAAGAAAGAAAAGGAAGAAAGACATTTATATTTATGTATTATCCGCTGATAATATAGCCGACACGTTGAATATGGGAGTCCGCGTGTATATTAAAACCTTGTTATATTTTAATGTCCCCACGTGTTGAAGTTTATTCATTCTGCCTGTCAAGCTGTCTATTTCATGTTTGTTTTCAGCTTCTTTCGCCTAATGTTATTCTTGCCTAAATTGTTCTGTTCTTTCCTTTAAAAATATTATCCGGGGAACCGAAGTTGTCGACTACAACCTAAAGGCTCATATCTTCCTTTATCCTAGGGGTAAGAAGAGCTCATGGCCTGGTGGGTGTGTGTGTAATGTGACATTTGGAAACCCCTTGCCAGCAGCGGTCAGTCTAGCCCCAAATTAACCCCCACATAATATGCCAGTTCCTATATGCCCGAGAAAGGACTCTGAACTAGGACTTATTCTACGAGGGATCAAGTGCCAGACCGCCCCGTCTTCCCGCGTGCGAAAAATAAATTCCTGTCTTGGAATTTTAATAATTTTGCCGTCACAATATCAGTATATATACGTTTATGATTATTTATTTCGATAAAAAATTATTATATTGATAGAATTATATATATAATTATATATATATATATATATATATATATTCATTGACAGATAGACACAAGCAGATAGAAAGAACTAAACTTATAAATGAAAAGAAAGAAAGAAGTAGAGAGAGAGAAAAAGAGAGAGAAATGAATATGAATTGGCCATTATAAGTGGATAAACATTCATAGTTTAATAGATAGTTTGAGACATAGATTGATGAATATATATATGAAGAAGAGTAAAGTAGAAACATAGATATGAAAAAGATAACCATATGCAACCTTGATGTATTTATCTTTAAATCATATAAATATATATATTCATACATACATACATACATACATACATATATATATGTGTGTGTGTGTGTGTACGTACGTATGTATGTATAATTAGGTAGATACAGAGATTCTCGGAAACAGTTAGATAGATAGATAGATAGAGAGATTTGAAGGCAAAAAACAGGGAAGAAAAGAAGTATGTATGTATGTATGTATGTATTTATGTTATAGTAACTTATCAAAAGTAGCATATCAAAGCATTTCTTTATTTGAGCAATGAACTTAAAAATTCGCTGTCGGCTTAACGGTAACCGGTGTAGAAAATGAAATTGACAACCCGAGTTCAAAGTCTGCATGAATCTCTTTTTATGTCACTTAGCGCTAATGCGTTTTAGAAAGACAACTATTGTTATCTTCTCCCTTGAGGTATGGATAAATGGTGAAGGCAAAATTCTAAATTCAGTAGCGCTAAAAAATTAATCTTAGGTCGTATCTTAAATGTAACGGAGATGTTCCGAATATATATATATATATATATATATATATATATATATATATATATATATCAGCATCATCGTCATCAATTCTGTAGTTTAGGAGAACAGATAGATTCATGCCTTTCCAAGTCACTAGCGAGAAGTCACAGCCTCGTGCTGGATTTTATTTTTTACCATTATTCTAAGAGCACCTTTTAATGACTACTGACTGACTATGTTTAATTTAAACATTGTAAGTATTTTTAATATAGATAATTACACACATGTGTTATGGTATTAGAATGAAAACCTGTTGATGATTCTCCAATCTTTGATGTGTGAAATGTTTGTTTATCTTGATGAGGAAAATTCGAAATAATGATTTGTATCTCAGCTGAAATATTGACGAATTGCATCATCACTCACGCTCCAATAATCAGCGACAATTATATTACTATTAAACATATGTTTCGAAAATAACAGCAAATACTCACATGTAGGTAGATATTGATTCAAACTTCAGATAACTGCACATTTATTCTTAACAGATCAACGTGTTCACTTTTTCTGAGCATATGATTACGTCACTTTCATTTTCCGCGAAATTTGTCTACCTCCGCTGACAATTTCCATCCATTTTAGGGACCCTTTTTTTTTTTTTTACATGCCTTCGCACATTTTATTATCAGAAAAAATTTTTTAAAAATTTGTCTGGAAAGAATTGATATTTATTTGGCGTCGAGAAGAATTGGTTGGAAGCCTTGCAGTTACGTTTCATAGCAATGATTGGACCCATGCTCAAATATTATGAAGAGCAATACTAAATTTAACGATAAATGGCAGAGACCAAATTTTTGGTTTCTTTACACAAACAACAGTAACATGCACACACACACACACACACACACACACACACACACACGCGCGCGCGCGTGCGCGCGCTGAACCATCGTATGCACATCAGCTCTTTCCTTGCACAAGGATGACTTTGGCCACAAAGATTGATATACCATTAAGCAAAGAAACCAAATCTCTCTCTCTCTCTCTCTCTCTCTCTCTCTCTCTCTCTCTCACACACACACACACTCAAAGCTATACACATACATGTATTTTTAAAGATATTTACCTTATTTCTAATATAGATGTATTTAAAAACATATATATACCCACTTACTCACAGACATGTACACACACATATATTTGTATAACAAAATATACGTATACATATACACAAAGATGTGCTAAAGTGATAAGACTAACAGGAATATTACTTTGTGTTTATTTATTGATGGTTTCCAAATAGCTTCGACCTCCCTTCATCACCACGAGAAAAAGTTTTGAGGAAAAGGAAAAAAGAGACTTTGATAAGACAACATAATATATATATATATATATATATATATATATATATATATATATATATATATATATAAGCAGTGAAGGAAATCCAATGGGTAGGGGCATCCAGTTTGAGTGGTCAATGTCAACGGCTATTGATGTATAATTAATTTTGGATTAAAGATGCATCAACACTCAAAGGGTAGAGCTAAAAAAATATTTTAATATAAATACGAAAAGAAAAAAAAATATCTTCCTTGGTGTCATTATAAAATTATTTCTGGTTGTGAAACCGTCATCAGTTGTAGAAGAAATAAAAAAAAATTATTCGGGTGTATATTGTTTCAAGCGAGAATGGGATTTGAGTTTTTCAAATTTCTTTATAATGACACCAATGAAGTATATTTTTCTTTTTTCTTTCATATAATATATATATATATATATATATATATATATATATATATATGTGTGTGTGTGTGTGTGTGTGTGTGTGTGTGTGTGTGTAAAAGTTGGGATTTATCAATAGGGCAAAAGGAGTTGACATTAGTGTAGTAGCTATTGAAAAGGAAGCCTTCAAGTTGCCTTTGACTACGGTCGCCAACTTACTATATATATAATTTTTTTCGTAAGATTGGCATGATTTTTAATTTTCCGACTCCAAAAATCAATAACAGACGTCTGAGCACCCATGAAACGCCCTCTTTTATTTGCATTGCTCCAAACAAACAGATTAAAAGATTTTTTGCTACAAAACCAATTCAAAACAACAGAGTATATATTTATGGTCAAAAAGAAAACTGAAAAAAAATTCCTTTAAAAAATTTCTTTAATCATTGAATGAATCTCATTTATATATACTGTTTTATAAATAATGCTCGATTATATAGCTATATTGTTAACAGTAATAAAGTATAAAACTTTTGGATAGACTATCAAATATATTCTAATCCCTTAAATAGATATTGAAATCCAAGTTTCAATACCACCCTGGCAACTAAGGCTAAAAAATATACCGACTGCAAGATTATCCTGGGTATGATATTAAACTGCATTTGATGGCGAGGCCCCTATCCTGGAGCTATGGATAATATGGAATACTTTGACCCGGATTAATTGTATATTTTAGTGTTTCATTTATGGGTTGAGTAAACCTGTTTTATCACTATTATTATTATTTGAAACCATACAGCTTTGTACAAATCATTGCTTGTATTACAAAGGAATACTTGATGAGTAAAATTACTTATGTTAAATAGCAATATTTGAATTTATTTTAGCTTGTTTTTTGATGGCAAAACAACCTTTATATAATACTAAAGCCATCCTTCTAGAAGAACAGAAGCAGTGCTATCTAATTCATTGCTGAGAGGATAAATGGGGCTCATACCTTTCCCAAAAGTATTTGTTCGAAAGTGAACGTAATAGAGCGATTGGAGTTCGAACTTGCTTACTACGATTCTGTAGCCCATCGTTCTAACCATTACTCCACGATCCCGAATCATTTAACTGTATACAAACAAACAAATGAACTCTTACTATTTAATGTCTCCTACAAACTAGTCGCTTATAAATCTTATATATATAGATGTGTGTGTGGGGGGGTGAGTGTTGCTTTTGATGGTTGTGGTGCTAATGTGTTTGTGTTTGTAAGAATGAATATGAAATAATATATGGACGCATTGTAATAGAATAAAGTAATGAACATATACATCGTTGAACACTGAGAGGTTAACGAGGAAACTTGGTAAGCATAATCAATAATTACTTTTTCATTATTAATATTACTAAGTTTATTATTTTTGATCTATTTCGACCATGATTACATTTCAAAACTGAAGGTCTAAAAATGTAAAAGTATTGGCTCCAGGGGTAAATGAAACTTTAATTTTAAAACTTAACTTGTTGACTTTGCACGTGGTTATAAATAATTTTCACTGCTTTTTATTCATTTATTTTTATTTTTGAAGAGTGTCATCAAGCAGAAAGATCAGTCCAAAACGTAATGAATTTTTCAATAATTACTTAGGTTACATTTTAAAAGTATTTCGTAAACTTTTTCATCAGTTTCTTTTGAGGGTGACAACGGTTTTCAAGGTTATATATATATATATATATATATGTCACAGCCTTCCCGTTCCTTCCGATGGATAGGTGACATACCTAATCCTTGCAGGGGAAAACAAACACCATGGTGGTATCAGCTGGGACGAACAAAAAGATTTTACGGGTCGTCACTCAGCCGCGAACACCATTGGAAGGAACAACAGACCCAACACAACGCACAAAACGAATTAACTTGTAGGTCATTCCACTTCAGCGCAGACAAACCCTCCACACGGTACATAATCCCCACAAAGAAAATCAGAAAAGTAACAATTCAACATCAAAGGAGGAGGGGCAAAAATCGCCAAACCCTCGCAGAAACCAACCAAAAGACAGAGAAGGCAAAAGAAAGTACCAACCACTTTCAGAGTTTACGAATCTTTCTCTATAAGTGGGAGCCGAACACAGAAGATAGTCCAACCTACCCGGTCCAATCTCAACCGATTTATGGCACACCAAACCTTGTTGGAATTTGTTTTTAAGCTGGCGCCCAACTTCCGGTTCTCCTTCGGGCATCTTCGCTCCGACTCGGGACACTCCGGCTCTCTCCGTCTTCTCTTTCCCAGAGTGAGAAGAGTGTGTGTGGGTGTGAGATGAAAAAATCAAACATGAGAGATTCAGGTGGGGAAGGGTCGTTACAATATATATATATATATATATATATATATAGTTATAATAAATAAATATATATTAGATATATGTATATTTAATTCATCGAATTTAGACTGTGAACCCTGGGTTTCATAGAATTTTTTTTTCAAAACAATAATCATCAGGCAGTTAACAAAATGAAATGAATCGAAAATCGAAAAAATACAGTCCAAAAACCGTTGGAAGTTTGTAGGAATCTTTACGTGTGATTGCAAGTGTGTGAGTGTGTGAGTGTAAGTGGGTGTGTGCATGCGTTTGTGTGGGTTATAGTTACGTATTATTGTTTGTATGTATTGGTGGCATATAGTGTATGTGAAGGTACAAATGCAGCGTGTTGTTTTAACCGGATGTAAATTCGTCGGCATATCTTATTTCTACAACATTATTTTATTTCTGTATGTGTAGGTAACTACATCTAAGGAACAAAACATCATCATTGTATGTCGAGGGGAATGAATAAAGATTTGATTTGTAAGCGCATTTAAACTGTTATAGTATGGTAGACCAGAATCACAATGGATATACATAGGGATACCAACCAACACTGCTATATATATATATATATATATATATATATATATAACCCAGGAGAAAGTGTGTATGAAAAATTACACAGCCATGTCTCTTGATAAGAATAGCATTGTCAGAATGGATTTATCCTTCCATGAAAACAAAAAATACACTTGATAGACCGGATTGAACTCAAGCAATAATTACCTAATATTGTCTCAGTTTTATATCTTTGCTTGTTTCATTCTTTTTATTATTTGATGTTTTATCATGTATGTGTTTTTGTATTCCACATTGTGTTTTCTCTTGCAACACTAGATTTTCATTTTTATGGATTAATAAATAAATTTTGATAGCACTATCCCGATAGGAAAACATATCAAACTGATTCCTGGTAATTTAAATTTTTTTCTCGTACCTAGTTTTCCATTCGAAACTTTACCAATATATATATATATATATATATATATATATATATATATATATATATATATATATATATATGTGTGTGTGTGTGTGTATATGTATATATATATATATAGCTATTAGCATATTTTTTCAATAACAAAGTGAATTCATTTGGACTTGTAAGATTTCGATTTTATGTCGCAGACTTCAATAAAAATAATCAATCATAACAAATGAACGATTCAATCTTGGCCATCGATCAACTCAGGATTAATTCCCTCCATGTTGATAACGAAATAGTTTTTCTTTTTTTTTTGGGAAAAAAGTTCTTGAAAAGGGTTACTGATTCTGTGATGTATTTAATATCTTTTTAAAAAATTCAAACTGGATCATTTCAGGTGACGCATAAGGTTTTCTATTTTCAATCAAGCCAAGTTTTCAACCAAAAAAAATTTGAACAGTTTGGTAGAAATGATTGAGGGTATATATACAATGAGTGTGTACGCAAGTGTGCCTTTGCATTTATATTTCAGGGTATGTATGAATTATTGTGGATAGAATTACACTGATTATAAACACACCTGTCCGAACTCAGCTTATAACACAAGTGCTTGTATACACGCAAACTCCTATTTTTTACTTACATTCATACACATACACACACACACACACACAAACACAGAGAGAGAGAGAGAGAGAGAGAGAGAGAGAGAGAGTACTGACACAGTGTGTAAATAATTGACTGTAAAATGAATTATTGGTGTGCATAACAGTACTTGAAACCATTTAACTGAGTGCAAACGAATAAATAATGTTGAATATAATTAGGCGATGTATTCAATAAGTTTCCACACTTTTTTGTACAGGCATTTAAAATTGTCATAGACTCTTGAAAATTCAGTATCTTATTGCTATACATATTATAAGATGACTGACCAATTTTTATGATTTCAGGTACAAATGAACAGCTACAGCAGGAATTGGAACACACCATACTAAAGCCTGATTGTCCCAGCTGGTGAATTTCAACAATGCAATCTGGACTTCAGGACACTTTAAAAGAACGATATGCAATAAAATTCTGTTTCAAACTTGGAAAAAATGCCACAGAAACGTAGGAAATGCTTCAGACTGCTTTTGGACCATCTTGCATGAATCGAGCATCAGTTTTTTACTGGCATAAGAGGTTCAAGGAAGGCAGGGAGTCTATGAGGGATGATGAGAGGCGTGCAAGGAGTAAGGAAGTCAATGGACCAGAGTTGATTGGCTAAAGGGTTACGGTTAGGGTTACTATATTGAGGTTTTAAGGGAGTTCAGGAAGAGATTCCGTCGGAAGAGCCCAGCACTTTTCAAATTGGGTCAGTGGCATTTCCACCAGGACAATACACCAGACCACAACTCGATCCTTGTCACAGACTATTTGACCAAGATGGACATCAAGATAGTTCCTCACCCTCCCTATAATCGAGACCTTGCTCCCTGTGACTTTTGGTTATTCCCTAAGCTCAGAGGCTGTCGTTATGAGACAATTGAGGAGATGAAAGAGGCTCTGACGCAGGTCATTGATACGCTCACACAAGAAGACTTTCATGGGGCCTTGCAGAAGTTGTTGGAACGGTAAAACAAGTCCATTGCAGCCGGAGGAGATTACTTCGAAGGGGACTAGAGTTTCATGTGTGTACTATCAATAAAAGTGCCCATACGAAAACAGTCTGTAAACTTATTTAATGATCCTCGTACTAGTGTTAAACCTCAATACCTCAAACCATTTAACTGTGTAAACTAATGATCTCTGATAATTTAAAAATTGTTACATACAAATTATTCGTTTACAAATCATATATACTTAATTTATATGTATAAACAGGATTTGGCATTAAATAACAAACAAGAGTTGATATGCCATAAAATACAACTAAACGACCAACCAGCCAACCAACCATATTAATAAAAATGTAGAGAGAGTGAGAGATAGATAGACATAAATATATGTCTGTGAGAGTGTATGTACGTATATGTGCAGATTTAGCAACTTGTTATAATTGGCATCAATATGAGCATACATACATACATACATACAAATATTAAAAAAATCAAAAGCCTCAGTTCGGAAGAAGAGACATATATGAACCATTTTGTGTTGGCCAAAAATTATCAGTTCTCATAAAACTAGATAAACTAATTCAAATTTCTACCTTAATTATTCTGCAGATAAGGTGAAAGGTTTGTGGCTTATCTAAAATCTTGGAAAAGTTTTTAACTTTTTGAGTCAGCCTCGTACACAAAGATGCATAGCTCGTGGAGTGATTGTAGAGCAGATAGCTTCATTGCCTTTTTTGTCCAACACATTTTCTGTGTAAAAGTAAAATTGGAGTTTATAAGATATTGAATTTCGTAAATCATTATCAAAACAATCACGAAGCAAATGAATCATTTCAACAACTCATAAAAGAGGTAAATACTGCTGTACAATTTTAGAAGATATTTTAGATCAAGAAACCAGAATCCAGCTTAATTTCGATGATTCCCTCGTTTTCATTCTTTCACTCATTTTGAACATATTTCCAAACAGATGATTACGTGTGTAATCTTATAATTCAGCCAATAATTTCTTTCTGTCACTCTGTGGTCACGTAACAAAAGGACTGCTTCAGAATATTCTTTTATTAAAAACACTTGATTTTAGCATACTATTATTTGAACATTCCAATTTATTTTACACTTTATCAATAGGTTCGAGTGAAGATGTAAACTGCACTTAATTGCATTTGATGATGAAGATCTAGCGGGTATTGAGAACCCCTTCATTGTAATCAGGTCATTGAGAAATAGTGGCCTGAAGCGATAGTACCAGCTAGAGTCATATCTATTGGTCAAATAGATCTCTTTGAAAATTATTCATATTAGAAAGGAATATTTGATAAAATATAACTGCAAATTATTTGTATTAGAAATAGTTTGTAATATTTCGGAAGTTATTTTTTCTCATTAATAGAGGCCACCATTTTAGAAGAATAGCAATAGTTTCCTGATTTAATAATATGACCCTTGCAGTTGACCAATGAAGTTCCTCTGCCCAGCATCAGGCGAAGCGTGACGTTGATCTACTTTTAGGTTCACCCATCTTGATTCACATCTGTCATCCTTCATCCCATTGTTTCCAATAGTATACGTTTGTAGGACTAGGATAACAGTCTCCTCGTAGAGCATGTGATATCCTTTGAGTAGCAGTAAGTCCCCACAGTGTAGTAGTTGACATGTTGGACTGTGACATTGTAGGAAGCGAATTCGAACTCTAGCCGCGCTATTACATTCATTTTGGGACTAATGCCCTTGGGAAAAGTATGAAGTCCCTTATTCCCCAGATATGGTTTGAATAGTAATACTATTGTCATTCAGAGGATTTTTTTGTATTGAATATCTGATAAAGGTTGATATGCCTTTAAAAAAAGAAACCGAAACCAGTAAATAGCAAGTAAGATGATTGAATGATTCGTTAAGGATCTTGTTTTTTTGTATTCCGACGACCCGTCCCGAAATGTCCAGTTAGAACTTAGACTGTTATTATTACTCACTTCTCCCTACGCCTCCCTCATTAAATCATCAGAATATATTTAGAATACATTTTATTGCAATAATACAGAAGACAAATTTTCTCCTTTTCAATTCTAGTATTTTGGGTTGAAACTTTTGGAAAGAGAAAATGCGGTTAAAGTAAAAACATCACATCAGTAGAGGTCTTGCTTGTCGCCTTCCAATAACAGAATCACTTTTCTTACTGCTCTAGCTGCTCAAGTTTATAATGCTCTGTCCGACAGTTAACATAAGAGAACGAGTGGAGTTCGAACTCGCTTACTATTATGTCACAGTTAAGCACGTTAACTAGTACGTTACAGGGAGTCTCTCGTATAATTTTGAATGCTTTCAGACCTTTCATAGGCCATCATCAGGGGTTGCTTGCCTGTGTAAAGAGTATTTTTAAAGAGTTTTAAATGTTTTTAGGTTTTATATAGCATAAAATTATATAAACGTAGAGATGGATAAAACTGAGATGTTTGATGAATTAAAAAACAGAACGCTATCAACGGAAATTGAATCTTATCAAGAAATATGGAATATTTGAAAAAAAAAAAATAAAAATAAAGGCATTTCAAAACATTGTCGCTATCTTCAAAATTAATTCTATTGATTTTATTTTCTTTTTAATTTTTATATGTAGGGCTTCTAGGATTTGTAGCCGTAGCGAAGTGCTATTATAGTGGTGTTTCAAACTAGAAATTTTCGAAGTCTAGATTTGGGAACAAAATGGGTTTTAAGATGTAAGGCTATTGAGCTAAAAGCATTAAGATTCATTGCAAGCAGTCTAGAAAGAGTTGTAGAGGTAAGACCAACATACGCTTTATTTTCTTTGGAGACAGTCCCTCAAGGGACATTTGAACATATATACGACGTCTGTCCAATCAAAAATTTTAGTGAAGGGGGAAGTGTTATTGGAAATAATCAGGTTGGAGGTTTTTGATTTGTTGTAATAAATATTCCACATTTCTTGATAATATTCTATTTCCGTTGATAGTGTTTCTGTTTTTTTAAATTTATCAACTTGAAATTATATAGACAAAATGTGCCTTTATTATTCAATCAAACATGCTTAAATGAAAGATTGCTGCCTAACCACACACACACACACACATATATAAATGTATATATATGATCTAGATTTACAACTAAAATAGTTTTAAATCAGTAAAATACAGTGCTATATATACAAAATTCCAAGTAATGTTTCAACTGAAAAATAAAATGGAACGGTAAAAGCACGGCAAGTTTTACGTGTCCACTTCTAAGATCTTTGAAGAGAATTGAATTAATATCTATTCACAGTGCAATATTAAAGCCTATGACTATTAGCCAACTTACAAAGTTTATCAGACACCAAATTACCAAGTAAATGTTTCACTTCATTGAAGGTAGATAGATACGTGTTGATAAAGGCTCACCTGAGAATCGACCACGTGAAACTCACAGTCACCAATTTTTATCATGTTTCATATCATAGTTGTAATATTGCAAATACTGTGATTACTGAATACATCAGAAGACTTTTCTGAAATAAAGTAAAATAATGTTTGTTTTTTTTCCAGAATTTTATTCCATCAGCATAAACTCTGCGTTGGTTGGAATTAGTTTATAGCAAAAATTATTTCAATCTCAGCGAAATACTGGTTTAAGGCTATTCACAATGGCTGGAAATCAAATAGTGTGTTCTATGCTTGAACAGAGGTCTGTCATCAAATTTTAGCAGGCTGAGATATGGAAACCATGTGAAATTTACTGAAGAATGTGTAATATTTAAAAAGAAGCATGTTTTAGACAACAAATGTTTAAATTTGAGACACAAAATGACCCATCACTACAGATATTCTTTAAAAGATGTGCAACTATATACAGTATCTTCATGTGCCAACACCTGAGGCAAAATTCACCCAATTAATTGAGTAACTCTCGTGTATATATCTATATATATAATTATAAGACAGTGATGTAAAAAAGTTATTGGTTGGAATACCCGACCGAAATTCGATCTTAGATTGATCAATTCACTTTTCTCTGATGAAAACTGAATACTCTAGCTAGCATCTCCGCCGAGTGTTTTATATATTCTATATTCATCGGCGCATGAGAAAATCCTCACACACTTACACAAACATACAAAATATCTATCTATCTATCTATCTATCTAATTCGCAGATAGCAAGAGGGAAGAGTTATTGGGTAGTTCACGACGGAAGTCAAATGCCGGAGTATCGAATGCTCAAACCTACCCGACGGAATTTCAGTTTCAACACATTACTACTCTCTATATTTTTATTGTGCTTTTTATATTTTCCATCCCAAATTGAACACCAGAACCAAATTTGATTTCAGTTTAACCGATTCACTTAACCTGAGGCACTGATATATATATATATATATATATATAGCACTACATTGATTTTAGTGACAATAAAATATTAATTTCCGAAAAAAGCTAATAATGCTATATACACCACTACGTCCGTGGAAGCAAATCTACATTCACGTTAATTATTCTTGTCGTAGCTCTTGGCACGAGTATTTAGCTTCCAATTTATTTTTACTCTACAGAGACGTATGACGTTTAATCTATACATAATATAGAGAAGCCAAGCTGCCGGAGGGAGAACTAAATATACACCGAAAGTATTATCTAAGTGTTTTAATGTATACGATATTACAATTGAAGTCACAATGATTGAAGCGTTTTGAGCGGCGTCTTTAATTTCGCTTCGTTTATTGCCGTGTCAGTTCTCTCTTGGTTTAGAAATCTGATTCGGCTTCATTTTTGCTATTACACACGCACACACACACGCACACACACACACACACACACACACACACACACACACACACATGCAAGCACTCATTTATATATAAATTCACACTCACACGTGCACATATATATATATATATATTTATATATATATTCACACTCACTCGCACACACTCATACAGACACAGACACACATGTACACACACATATGGCAATTGATTAGCTGTAGATTGACATGTAATTATAGGAATTTTGAAAATGACTTTGTATTTCCACAATAGAATTTGAACAATGATATGAATAATTGAATAGGTAAGAAGACCATTGAGAAGAAAAAACATGCAATGAAAAATAAATAATTCTGGTATGATCCCTTATAGTCATTAAGTCATGCACTTTCTGATATGTATACACACACACACACACACACACACACACACACACACACACACACACACACACACACACACACACACACATATATATATATATATATACCCATGTTTATCGTCTTGCGAAGTCGACAGAGTGACCCGCGTTCAAATTCTGGACGAAACTGTATGCGTTTCACTTGATACTAAGTCTTGAGAAAGGCATGAATCAATCTGCTTCCTCCCAGCTATGCGTAGACAGAAGGACCGACTGGACGCTTTAGCCTTTGCTCGGCGACATTCTAGGAGGAAGAAAACTCTGAATTCAAACCAGCAATACACTGCAAAAAATTGACCTTGTGTCAGCTCCTGCCCATAGCAGAGGGGATGGGAAAATACATTGTCATACGAAATCACCAATGTTCTCAACAGAAGTCCGTGTTCTATATACAATTCATGAAACAAAAGTTTTGAATTATATATATAGATATATATATGCATCTGCTTGTGTATGTAGATTTGCGATAGTGTATCATTACTGTTTACAAAATGTGTTTATCATTACAGCTTTTATATACAGTGAAAGTACTCGATAAGTGAGATAGAGCATGTATAGAAAGAACAGAAATCAAAATCCCGTATTGATACTTATTGTTTTCACTATTATTAAGCAATACCACATCTTACACACACACACAAACACACACACACAAACACACGCACACATATAGACATAATACACACACATATATATTTGTGTCTGTACATATATATATATATATATATATATATATATATATGTTTGCGTCATCAAATCATTAAATGTTAGATCTATTTTTTGATTGGAAACATGACAAAACCCTTACAAAGCCTAAAATTACAGAGAACATATAAAACGAATATATTATTTATCCGTTATTATTTCCTCATACGTTGTCTTTGTCTTGAAAAATGTAATGTTTATGTTAATCGAAAATTAATCCCATATTTAGGGACAATTTATATGCATTTATGAAAAGGCAGCAGAAAATCTCCATTATTAGAAAGCGTAATCTCTCTATTCAAATGAATTATATAATTTGATATAGAAACAGAGATATTGTCTTTGAGTGTGTGCGTACACGCTGGTATGTGTGTGTGTGTGTGTGTGTGTGTGTGTGTGTGTGTGTGTGTGTGTGTGTGTGTGCACGCGCGCGTGTGTGTGCACGCGCGCGTGTGTGTGATTGTGTGTTTGAAGAGGGTAGATTTCGTGAGGATTATATCTTATACTGAAAGTTGTTTTATCTAAATTGAAAAAAACTTTTCAAGTGAATTTTATTGATAGCAACTCGGTGTGCTTTTCTACTCATAGGTGTCTTTTTTATCATATATTCAGACAAATCTCCAAAGGATATATCCGAAACAATTATAGCAGTTCTTTCAAAACACGAGAAATAAGAGAGGGATATAC